>OZ005740.1:75432583-75485062 GCA_963930735.1 Dioctria linearis | reverse complement strand
TAATTTGTTTGAACCGTTTTCGGTGAATTCTTATTCATTAAAAATTCTTAAGAAGTATTTGCAAGTAAATTTCTAAGGATAATTTATTGCTTCCCTACGTTCGTAAAATTTTTTAACAACTCAGGCTTGAATCAGAATCGCTATGAAATATTATCGGGTGGCTATACGTTGATTGCATGGAATTAGGGTTCTACTGAAAGATCCCTAAGACAAAAATTGTTAAGTCAGTTTGTTCGCTCCTGTTGCGAGCTCCCCACCCAAGTTATCCTGTTATCGATATTATGTCGGAAAATCAGATAGAAAAAAAAACCTTTTTGTGTTGGCTGACCAATTTCTTAGGGGAATAACACTTTTAAAACTCGATAAAGTGTGCTTTTCATCTTGTCGAGTAATCGGCGCAACTAATATTAAAGCATCATAAACCCGCTAGCCAAGTATTACATGCATTATTTCTAAACAATCAAACAAAATAACTTACAATCGTATGATAGGTATGATGATAGACAACTTTCCGATAAAACATAAAAACACAAAAAAGTTCATACACGGTTCAAAGAGAGACGAAAAACTACTAGCGAATGCGACACGCAATTGTCGACGAGATCTGGCTTCGTTGTATGTTGCAGACGTAATACAATGAATATGACATTATCGTTGTCATTATAAGACAGTTGAGTAGAGTTTTATGTTTTGTGAGGTCTGTTGATTTTTTTTTTTCATATTTTAAGAACAAGTATAGTTGCATATAAATTTTATACACAAATATGTCAGATATAAAAGAGAGGTACGCGATTTACCAGCAACACGAACTGTCAAACTTGTTGTGATACCAAAATCACAACCTTATTTATAATTTCCTACCTCCTATGGATTTCTCCAAAATCCATAGATTTTCATAATTACTTACCTCCTAAAATTCATAAATATTCCTAAAAATGTACAAAATGCATTAATACTGATATTGCTTACCTCAATAAATTTCTTGACTACGCATAAATTGTCCATTTACGAAAAATAAACAAAACGCCTGCTCGACATTTTTGTATACAGATAACTCATAGAGTTACTGTATTGCATATTGAACATACATAGGTCGAAATTTCAACAGCAAGATCGAATTTCAAGATTCAACCCAAGAAATTAAAGGCAAATGTCTTGCCTGATTCTTATCGTTCGGGTTTCTTTTTACTTTTTGTCTGATTGGTCAATTAAGTGAACCAATCATGAAAAGTATTATATACTTTTTGCTGACGCGAGGACGTCAGCTATATTTATGATAATATGTTCCAACACAATAGAAGTGGAAGGTCAGGATCAGCTATCTCAGTGAACGCACGTCGGGGAACGAAAAGTTTTATGAAAATTAAAAAAGAAGTTTATTTTTGATACCCTATTAAAAAAGTGAAAAGGGAAATAAAAATGGAAAAAGCCCTTTTTATACGAAAACAACATAAATTTGTGTTTTACGGTTTTTTTAAAGATCCTGAATCTTCCCCATGTCCCGCTCTTCAACACTAGCGAAGGCACGGCGCGCCGCGGCGGTACATGCGTTACAACAAACGGACTTGCTCTGTTGACTCAGCAACGCTAAAGTTAAAAATTTTGAAAAGTGCGCTACAGCACTAGCATTAAAGACTGGCGTCAGCTACACATTGCCTCCATAACATACGAATATCGTCTTATTAAACTTTTACAACTCGCTCTGTAGTCCAGCGCCACATTATGTTTCCCAGTTCATTTCACCACGAAGGTGTGGCGGCTCTTTAGGGTGGGGGGAGAGACAGCTGATAGTCTGTTACCAGTGATGCCAGATTGGGTGCTTTTCCGCAAATTGGGCTATCTTTTTACAAAATTTGCGCTTCGATTTTCATGAAAAGCGACCAACGCCCAATTGGGGGCGTCACTGCTTTTTCTGCGCTTTTTGGGCTCTATTTAAGGATATAAAATAGAATGGCAAATGGGTTTTATTCAGATTAAATGATTCGTGGATATTTCATTCTAACTAAATAGAAGAGGGGGTTATTTTTTGAGACCCGTATAATATACAAGTTTACAGGCAATTTTCCGTCTAATGGGTGCAATATTTAAAAGACAAGTACCGGGGTACTGGTCAGTTACTGGCTTTGTAGCCGAAAATTAAACTTTCGTAAAGAAATTTTGAGAGCGTACTGCATGTTTCGATAGCAGTGCAGGACGATCTCATCAGGACAGCAATGAAGCTCTCTGAACTGTCTGCTGTCTACACTACAGTGAACTAATGGGTTTTACCACAGTATATATTATACAGTAGCCCAGTTCTGTCAAAATTGTCCAGCGAGTAGGATGCTTCTATAAAGAGACTATACTTTCTCTTTCAACAGTTTTAACTAACACAATAGCCAATTTCTAATGCATAGGTTCCTATGTAAATCTAAAGTGAAAGAAACAGAACTTACAGCATGCACAAACTTGTACTACAGGAAGAGGGACAACATGACAATCAAAACTATTTTTGCAAGAAAAAAAAAAGCTAAAAACAATTTGTTCCACTTCCCATGCCATTCGGCTTGGTAGAAATATCAAACTGTCACAAACATTATTTCCTTAGAATAGGAATGGTTGAATCGTGTATAATTCGTGTACATGAGCGTAATTTGTCAAAGCTGCGTGCATGATTGTCAAATGTGCTTTTGTTTTGTGAGCAGATTTAGTCAATTTAAAATTTTTTTGTTAAATTTAACAAAAGTACGTAATCAATTCTTTTCAAAACTATTTATCTTTGAAGTTTATTTAGTGCAAAGTTTTATAGTACCACTAGTGCCTATTAAAATCTTCATATCATTTAGAAAAACAGAAATGAAGTGTTGGTCAGTGCTTGCAAATATAAATTGGATTATAAACTAGGGAATCCTGTTTGAGTCAACTGCACTATCTAAATTATCTTTTTTGTCAATAGAAGCAAAGATTTATATAAATTAATTATGTGAATTGTTTCAAAATAAAGTAGAAAAAGAACATTTTTTACCACAGATGCTCCGGTCAAAACCTTTGTTTACTTTTTGCAAATTGACAAGTTACTTAGAATAGGGATGGCGTGTAAATACATGTAAAAAATGGACTACCAACACAACCAGAAATTCATTGCATAAATCTGGCTTATCACTATTCCTGTTTGCTATACATCCTAAGGTTATTACAGCCATTTGCCTGTTACCCTGTCCATGGAACGAACACCACTTTGCAATCAAACAGCTGTTTGGTAATGGAACAAAACATAAAACTAATACTTCTCTCAACCATTATGCAACTAGCTACTGTTCGTTCATTTACATCCGTATCATACTTAACAGTACCCTCTTATGGGGAGAAATTTTGAGGTTTTTTTTTTTGTAATTAAAATTCTAAAATTCACTTTTCAGCAGTTTGCTCTAAGCTGGGCTACTGTATGATATATACTGTGGTTTTATTCACATTAAATTATTCTTGGACATGTCATTCTAACTAAAAAGAAAAAAGTTTGGAATTTAATTAAGATAATATTTTATATTTGTTCAAAAAATGTTCAGTTCACAGCAAAAAGAAAAGCATATATATACATTAGGTAAGGGTGGCCCAAAAATGTATGGATTTGCAAAAGTGTTAAAATGTTCATGTAGAATTTGTTAGATAATGCAATTTCAAACTTCAATGCAAAATTTCAGTGAGATTCAGTACTGTTTACAGGCGCTCAAATCGAGAATGGTGATTTTTTGGCTGTTTGTGTGGTGTGGTTGAGTGGACTGTCACTAAAGCCGTTTCAATATTTCTTCCATTACTTTTTAAATTGACAGTTTTTTTTCGTTTTAAGGAAGCTTAATTATCAACTTATTGTAGTGAAAGCAGTTTTAAAAAATTGAATATTTCTATTTTTTTATAAATTTTTTAAAACGAAAATTCGGACCTGGAGCGCCAATTTTTGTAAAGAAAAGTATCGCGCATGTATACTTTTCCTAGTATAATGCAATCTATAATCGATTAAATCGTTAAAAACTAATCAAATAGCAACCTCTTTATCAGAAATTCAGCCTTATTAAAAATAAACATTTCGGCGCCTTTTGGGCTATCTTTTTTCTTTATTTGGGCGCTTAGTCCATGGCATAATCTGGCATCACTGAACGAGATATTTCGTGTTTCAGAAAACCACACTGAGTTAAATAGTTAATTATAGGTCTTGCACCTATGACATAACGATAGGGGAGATTGGAGCAAGTTGCTATATTTTCGCTCTTTTAGATTTTTACAATTTTTCTATTATTCATATTAGATTTCCTAAAATTATTTATTAAACATCAGCTCTTTTATTACAATTTTCATAAGCGACTTTTTTAATTTCTCTCATGTATACGGCCATTAGTTTTAGTTTAAAGTTTGACTTTGAATTATACTAACCGGTCCCACAAGCCAGGTGTGTAGGTTGACATACATTTGTGTTCGGATGAGTGGACACATAGGCTGTTAAGTTTATATTGATATAATTTTGGAATTCGGATCAATAACATAGCAGAAATCTTTCATAAAGTTTATAAGCCAGAAATGAAAAATATAACACAATCTTGAAGATAATTGAAGGAATTGCCTGAAAGTCATCAATGTCAAATGAATGATGAGAATAGTAAAGAAATTTTTAATGAACTAGAATGAATTAAATTTATCTGTTAACATATTTTCATAAATTAACGGCATAATAGGTTAATTAGACAGGCCGTGGATCCAATGTCTTTAGAACTCCTTTTGTTTAAATCTGCAGTTTCCAGTCAACTCCTAAATTTACGAGTATTAGCCATTGGTTTGGCTTTAAATTTATTTCCGTAGATTTTTGTAGACTATTTCAATATCTAGTTCAAACCCTTATTGTAAACTGTTAAAAGCATCCCGACAGTCTTTCAACTATAATATTCTTTCAAACTTATTTTATCAATAATTTTTGCATTGACTGCATCTGTGAAAATATTACGATGTATATTGTTTTCAGACTGAATCGTTTCAATTCTACTCTCTCTCTCATTACTACAACACAAAATTTATATTTTATCTTTAATCATTTTGGGGAGATATTGGTTTTTTTAATAATAATACAAAAATCCAATATTCGGGATAAATTCGCAACACTACACTGGCATACCTCAATATCAGAGTGTGGACTATTCTCAACAAAGCCCTTAAAAACATGATTATCGCGAATAATATACTGGAAGTAAAGAACAAATGTTGGCGCGAATGTTTCTTTATAAATGTTTAAATTTGTGTTTTCTTCTTGGATTCTCCTAATCTTTTTCATTCATGAGTGAAAGCCTATGCGTTTTAAATAACGAATAAATAAATTAAAACAAGTGTAAGAGCTTGAAGCATTCTAATAAGAATGAATCTCAGAGCGATCTCACTCTCAAATTAATGAAAATAGATTGCTGTGAACATTTTTCATTCACCAGTGGAAAATAATGAAAGTGAATCATACTCGTTTTGGATCTGTCGAGTGGCAAGTTGAAAAAGAGAGCGGGCGAACAAATGGTTCTGCAAATTTTTAGGAAACTTTACTTAATTAATTTGTTAGAACAGCTCAGAGAACAACTGCAGAATACAGCAAGTACAACTAAGAAAAATTAAAAAACCCTTTGCTACGGCAACAGAGGATACAAATGTTTCGAAAAATTTGAATTATAAAAGCCGTCGAGATCTTGATCTGCGAATATTAGTGGATATGCCTCATCAATGCAGGTTTCAGTGGAACGTGCTATTAAGCGCAGTATATATCATACAGTAGCTCAGCTCTGTCAAAGCTGTCAAGCGAGTAGGATGCTTCTATAAAGAGACTATACTTTCTCTTTCAATAGTTGTAACTAACACACTAGTCAATTTCTAATACAAAGGTTCGTATGTAAACCGAAAGTGGAAGAAAGAGAACTGATGGCATTCTTAAACTTGTACTAGAAGGAAAGAGGCAACATGTCAAGCAAAACTGGAGAAGAAAAAATAAGTGCCAGCTCGACATAAGTCAAAATAGAATGACAGAACGTTGAAGGAACAATGTGCAATGTTTAATTAAATATTAGTGGATTCTTATTGTATAATATAAAAATTTGCTTTCTTTCGGTTTTAATTGCAATAATAGTTATTCCTTAGGAAGTGTTTAATATTTTCATCGCAATAAAATAAGGTCAAAGTTCTGTCGTGTTCAGCGATACAGAATTAATGTAATAAATACATTTTTATACCGTAGATGAAATCTATAGGGTATACTAAGTTTGTCATTCCATTTGTATCGCACAGAAATAATGATAGTAGAGCAAACCAGCAAGACGACCATTGCCTCCAATCGCGGTAGCTAGAGTAACACGGGCCCAACAATTCAGCCTCCGACCTGAAACGGTGGAAATGGTTGAACTTAACGTTCAACGCGGCGAAGGATGTTGAATATCACATACCATATAAATTAGTAATAGAAATAAAACGTATCAAAATTCCAAAAAAACAAACAGATGAATGTATGTATATAACATTCATCATTATTGCTAAATTTCACAGCTCTTACAGCACATTTGTTGACTAGACATTTCCCACACTCGCTTGGTAGCACTCTCGAGGGTCGTGGTATACACCTCAAGCATTCCCCCAGCTATTCATCCCATGGAAAATAGCTCCTCACGAGAGATGACCTTTAAGATCGCCTTCAGGTATGCGCTCTGAGGACATCTATTGATGTGCTCGAGCTGCATACATAGCTCTCATCCTGCCACCTCCGTCGAAAAAAGCCTGTAGACCCCGCACCGTTCTTAGGCCGAGGCTTACCTGCGTCCAATGGGACTGGACGAGGAGTGATGCCCTTACCTACAATTTCAATGGCTGACTATTTATTGGAACTGCCACTTACCTGCTGGGGCATAAAATATCCCTGCAAATTCATCATCTCAGAACAATTATTGATGACTTAATAAATAAAAAAATTAGGCATTTAAAAGGCACTGAAACCATATGTAAACACAGATTATTGCGCTTTGCATTGTACATTATAAATTTATATTCGTTTCTTCTTTACTTTTCAGGTAATATTATTAAAAGAAGTTTAAGAATAAATACATTATAAGTCCAACTTAAAAAATTAACATTCGTTAAAAAACTAAGAATTCAAAAGGAGTTTTTATTTATTGACGCAGGGCAAACAGTTATGGCACCTACTGTTGCATTAAACCTTTTTTTCTTATAGACACACCTTTTGGTATTGCATTGTACCTTAGAAGCTTTGCAAAGACATTCTGAATATCCCTGCCCTCCAATACAAAATTTTACAGCTTCTCTCAAAGACAAGCTTTTATCATAATCAATATCTTCCTTAATAAGAAACACTGAGCCAGGTTTGGTAAGCCTTTCTCTATTAAACCGACCCTCTATGATGCCAGCTGTGCATCCTAGATGATTAATATCACTTTGTTGATCTGTTATTACGCATGTAATATTTTGGGGACCGTTAGGGCCGCGGTCAAGCTTAGGCACTGCGAGAAGGACACAATCACCGATATTAATATTAGAAAATGTTTTTTTACTGCATGCGAGCATCTTTTCAGCGGCAAATTTCATTTTGTTTCGTGAATCCGTTCTCAATTCCTTTATCAATTTTTCCTTAGCATGCAATATCATCAGAGTTAGGAGTCTTTGAAAGCAAAGAGCATGCGAAGTGAAAATCAGTTTTACATACCCCACAACGGTATTTTTTACGTTGCCATATTGGACAAGCATATGCAGCAAATAAGAATGTTTTTTGAAACAGAAACGTCAACTTCCTCAACTTCGCTTTTCATATCATTTTCGGTCTTCTTCGTTAAACATTTTTTGCTAGTACTAGGAAACACAAGAGCTGGTTCAATTTTTCTTTTTTCGTTTAGTAAGCTCTGCAACTCTTCTCTTTTTCTATATTAGTTACCAGAGATAACGGGAGATTAGTTGAAGCCTGCCCAAGCTTTGGATTGCAACCAAATAATGCTTTATATGGAGAACGACCAATCGTTCTATTTAGTTGAGATATTCTTCTGCTACTGAACGAAATTCAGACCTACCGACCATTGTTCACAACCAGTATCCGATATCCAAGCTCTGAGCATATTTTCAACGTCTTGATTTGAACGTTCAATGCTGCCTTGGCTTTGAGGGTGCTTTGGCCGGCCATGAATATATATCGGTTCCGGCCACATATCATGTAAATCTTGAATTACACCATTAACAAACTCCCGTCCATTATCACTTTAATGTATTTTTGGAGCACCGATGAAAAGAAATATATTTAAAGCTTGTGCACGTTTAGAATTCAAAGGGCGAAGAATCACAAATTTTGTGGAATGATCTTGATAGTTTAATATCCACTTATAATTATTGTCTGGAAGTGACTGAAAGTCTATAAGATCCTCCTGTCCTCTCTCGCAAAAGTCATTCGATAATATTGGTTTTACAACTATCTTCTTGCGCGAAGTTTTTTTTTCAATTCCAAGCCTTCCAACAAGTTAAAAATTGTTGAATACATTGCCGGGGGACAGTAACGCACCTAGGATTTGGCTTTGGGGGGACCATAGGTGTCCCAAGTCCTAACGAGTCGGAAAAATAGTGCTCTAAAGTCGCGTCCTGCACATATCTGAGCACTTAAGGACTGATATTGTAGATTAACAGGTTTTATTTTCTTTTATCGGACTTTTAAATAATATACAGACCACATTTTATACGTAATTTGTAAATTATGTTCAGAAAACTGACATTCTGGAGGGGGGACCGGTCCCGTTCGTCACCCCTCTCGGTGCGCCCCTGCCGGGGGACATATTATGTACCTATAATGCATGTTCCATTTTACAACGCCCTCCATGGCCTGATCTGTTTACGTGGCAATGATATAAAATGTCATATAAATTTTCGTATGATACAACATAAACAATATCTGATCCTGATGCTTCTGTGATTTTGTTAATTAAGTGTGCTTACTTGCGCTAGTACGAAAATGAGTTCCACTCACTTCAACTTTTCAGAGAAGTGGAACCTGGAGTATATTTTCTGCAGCTGGTACATGTTTTGATATATGTAGTAGTGCGTAAACATGTTTGATTTTTACAGAAAATGGTTTCAAGTCACGGACAAAAAATTGTAAAAAAAAAGATTGATTGCTAAGGAATAATAATTTTAAATTTACGAAGTTTCTTACTGAAAAATAAAACTCCCTTCGTATTAAAGGCCAAACAGAAATGTGTTGACATTTTACAAGTTCCACACCAGCTGATAATATTACAAACTACTTAATCAAAAATGTACCAGTTGCTGAAAATGTACTCAATTTGACTATTTCTCAGGTTCCACTTCTCTAAAAAGTTGAAGTGAATGGAAATCATTTGCGTACTGGCGCATGTAAACTAGTAGGTATGTCAACAGGAACACTATCAGACAAGAGATCCTGGACCTAACACTTGCCAGTATGTTCATAAGCACAAAAATAAGCAGGTGGCACGTATCGAACGAGATTTCCATGTCCGATCACAGACATATTAGGTTCGATATAGAAGCCGCACTTAACTCAAGTCTAGAGTACCGAATCCCTAAATTAACTAACTGGGAACTCTATCGACAACATCTTAAGGCTGTAGTTAACTCTCCCGGTAGTAGCATTAGCACAACGGAGGAGTTGGACGCAGCCACTACGCAGCTACAAACGGCTGTACTGACTTCATTCGAACACAGCTGCCCTCTGAAGCAAAAGACTTGTAATCGGCAGGTACCTTGGTGGAATAGGGAACTGAGTTTGAAAAGAAAAGAAGTCAGAAAACTATTTAACAGAGCCAAGCTCTCTGGTACCTGGGGAGAATATAAAAAGGCTCTAACGGAATATAACATAGAATTAAGAAGATCTAAAAGAAGAACCTGGCGGACCTTCTGCGATGGCATAGATCAACTGCCCGCAGCTACCAGGCTCCATGAGGTACTTTCGAAGGATCACACGAATGGTATATGCTCACTTCAAAAAGAAGATGGGAACTATACCGAGAGTTGTGAGGAAACAGTCAGGCTCTTATTAGAAACTCACTTCCCCGACTCTACCAGTCCCGTTCAAGGAATAGTAGCTCCAGACCCAATTGAGGTGGGCAATTACAGGGTCTCTAACAGGAGTAAGAGCCTTGCGGGGAAGAATCTTCACTCCTAACAGAGGTTAGATGGGCCGTTGGTACGTTTAAACCCTTTAAATCTGCTGGAGGGGACGGCATCTTTCCTGCCTTACTACAGCAAGGGGTTGAAGAAATACTTGTTCCACTACAAAACATTTTTCGAGCCAGTTACGCTCTGGGGTTTATTCCCCAATGCTGGAGAGACGTCAGGGTGGTATTTATACACAAAGCAGGAAAAAGAGCTAGCTCTCTAGCCAAATCGTTCCGACCCATTAGTCTCTCGTCATTTTTACTTAAATCCAAGGAAAAAATCCTAGACCTACATATTCGAAATGAAGTTTTGATTAAATCACCACTTCATTCTAAGCAATTCGCTTATCAAGCAGGCAAGTCTACCGAGACTGCCATCCACACTTTGGTTAAAGACCTCGAAAAAGCTCTTGAAGCAAAAGAGGTGGCCTTATGTGCATTTGCAGACATAGAAGGTGCTTTTGATAACACCTCCTTCGAAGCAATTAAATCAGCTGCCGAGGACAAGGGCTTCGAGCCCCCCACGGTTAATTGGATAGACTCCATGCTTAGAAGCAGGAGGATAACTACTACTCTAGGAAACTGTTCAGTCACGATCACTGCAGCTAAAGGCTGCCCACAAGGAGGAGTTCTCTCTCCACTCCTATGGTCGATCGTGATTGATGATCTCTTAGAGAAGCTGACCAGTTCGGGTTTTACCGTACAAGGCTACGCGGATGACCTAGTAGTCACGATACGGGGCAAGCATGACCAAGTGATATCCGAGCTCATGCAAAAAGCCCTTTCTAAAGTCCACACTTGGTGCTTAACCCAAGGCCTGAAAAGAAGGCTGAGGCTCTGCTTCAAAAAACACAACGGCTTGCCTGTCTAGGAATAACTTGGTGCCATGAGGACCTGTCCTACAGCAGCCATGGAAGCCTTACTAAACCTTCCACCCCTACATCTGCAGGTGAAAAAGGAAGCAATCTCCAGTGCTATTAGACTGCAAAAGGAGAAACAGTTAAAACCAGGGAATCTGGTTGGTCATTTAAGTATCTTAAAACAGATACGCTTTGAGCAAATGACGACAATATCTGATATAATCACACCCAAGGAGGATTTTGTAAGACCATTCGATGTGGTTTTAGGAAACCGGCAGCAATGGCGTTCCACTAAATCGTCCTTTCAACAAGGATCGATGGTGTGGTATACAGACGGTTCAAAAACGAACAGTGGAGTCGGACTGGGCGTATACGGCCCCAGATGCCATATACCAAAGGCCCTGGGCTCTACCCCTACCGTATTCCAGGCCGAGGTATTGGCCATAGAAGAATGCGCCAATACCTGCATTAAAAGAGCCATAAATGGCTCAACTATTAATATTCTCTCGGACAGTCAAGCTGCCCTCAAGGCCTTAAAGTCCTACACCATCAAGTCAGGGATAGTCTGGGAGTGTCTACAAACCCTAAAAGATTTATCAAGAGGAAACAAAGTTATCCTCATGTGGGTACCTGGACCTGAGGGCCATAAAGGCAACGAAATTGCTGATGGCCTAGCCAAAAGAGGAGCGGAAACTCCCTTTGTCGGACCGGAGCCATTCTGTGGCACCTCAAAGTGCTACCTCAAAGCTGCCCTAAATAACTGGGAGAACAAACAAAAATCCCTATACTGGGAAAGGCTACAAGGACTTCGTCAGGCAAAAAAGTTTATCGACACCTCTGGAGGAAAAACAAAAGAACTATTACTTCTCAAGAAAACAGAGCTCAAAATAATTACAGAGCTCTTCTCAGGCCATTGCCCCTTGAGGTATCACCTTAACAAGATGGGCTTGGCTGAGACCTCATCCTGCCGCTTTTGCCAGGATGCTCATGAAACCTCGGAGCACCTGCTCTGCAACTGCGAAGCATTGACCAGGCGGAGACTACTCCATCTCGAACATGCTTTTCCTACACCTAACTACGTACGGAACCTCAATCCCAGAAGGATCCCAGACTTTATTAACAGTCTGAACCTAGAAAGGGAATAAATTCAACGGGGACTCACAATAGATCTTTTAGGTCGCGGTGATTGCGAGGCTGACGCCTACACACCCCTCTACGAATCTAATCTAATGTCAACAGGAAGTGAGGGACTGAAAACGAGATAACTTGAGACAGTAACATCGCTTGTGAAAACTATGCTTTATATGAGACATACGCGCACCGAAATTGATCGAATCGAAACGGAGAAGCTGAGCAAATTTCAACTTTTACGGATGACATAACCTGGAAAAATCATCTGTGTCATTTACTATTACTTCTCAAGAAAACAGAGCTCAAAATAATTACAGAGCTCTTCTCAGGCCATTGCCCCTTGAGGTATCACCTTAACAAGATGGGCTTGGCTGAGACCTCATCCTGCCGCTTTTGCCAGGATGCTCATGAAACCTCGGAGCACCTGCTCTGCAACTGCGAAGCATTGACCAGGCGGAGACTACTCCATCTCGAACATGCTTTTCCTACACCTAACTACGTACGGAACCTCAATCCCAGAAGGATCCCAGACTTTATTAACAGTCTGAACCTAGAAAGGGAATAAATTCAACGGGGACTCACAATAGATCTTTTAGGTCGCGGTGATTGCGAGGCTGACGCCTACACACCCCTCTACGAATCTAATCTAATGTCAACAGGAAGTGAGGGACTGAAAACGAGATAACTTGAGACAGTAACATCGCTTGTGAAAACTATGCTTTATATGAGACATACGCGCACCGAAATTGATCGAATCGAAACGGAGAAGCTGAGCAAATTTCAACTTTTACGGATGACATAACCTGGAAAAATCATCTGTGTCATATAAATTTTCGTACGATACAACATAAACAATATGTGATCCTAATGCATCTGCACTTTTTCGAATTAAGTGTGACTTTCTCCTTAAAGTCAACACGTCTTACCTCTCGAGGAGATAATACTCGCGCCTACTTTTCATGAAGACTAACCATTTCGCGAAATGCAGACGGATATTGTAACAGCTTCGGTGTATGAGTGTAGCCCGTTGCATTTC
Organism: Dioctria linearis; assembly: GCA_963930735.1. Lineage (NCBI taxonomy): Eukaryota > Metazoa > Arthropoda > Insecta > Diptera > Asilidae > Dioctria > Dioctria linearis. The sequence continues at coordinate 75,471,860 of OZ005740.1, read as the reverse complement.
ATGATGAGATTAAAGATTTCAAACAATTGGTGTAATAAGTCGTCGATCGCGAGATCCGTCTTAATTTCGCGAAATGGTTAAACTTTCCATGTAAAGCGAAATTACATAAAGTGTCTTCGTTTTATATATGAAATGTCATGCAAAGGCAATTCAGAACACACATGCAATTGTAATACATACTGATCAGCTGCCGAAAACAGCAAATCTAATCAAACACGGTCGATAAGAAATGAGATACAGACAACATCAATGGTAATGGTATAACAAAGATTAAAAGTATGACGTTCTGAGCTGAGCTGTCATTAGAAGCTGCATCATAGCATAAGGTAGGCATTTAAATTTCTACCAAGGTGCAAAGAGCATTAGCTAGAAATTTTTTGCTTTTTTTCATAGCCACTTCTGCACTTCTCCTGCAGTAATATTTACACAAAGAAATAAATGCCTTTAACCGGATATTGCTTTTGCAACTTAACCTTGCACTACTCAGCATGCATACACTTTCCATCAACTAACGATCAAAAAAATAAAAATGTGTCGCGCAGAAATGTTTGGGCTATACCTTGTTAATACAGTTTAATTAACTTAGTTCCACTAAATTGGGCTGTTCTACCTTCATTTTAATCTTGTGTAATTATAATATGATAGTAGTCATCAATTTAGTTATACTTAACAACAATTATTTCGTTCTTTATGTGAATTCGCTTAGCTCTACTTTATAGTTTTTTGTTTTAATTTTATGAAAATTTAGCACAATTTTCTTTGATTATTCATTACCTTAATTCAATATAAAATCGCATAAATGCTTATTATATCGGGAAACTTTAAGAATAGAAATTGGTTAAACTTTCGGTTTAAGAATTTTGAAATTTTACATGTATTAAAAATTTATTTACAGTTTGTCTTTAGCAGCTTAATTTCTTATTTTTTTTTTTTACAACATACAACATTGCATTGCAGGAAGGAGCGAAAGCAAGAAATATGAGACACTAGATACTTACTACAAAATCATCATAAAATGAATTCCTTAAAAACTTTAGTATTGCGTGAAGGTCTACATTCTTATTATGAATAGAAGTACTGGTAAGCCATCGATATTTTCCATCGGACGATTGACTCGTATGGTTCCTGATGACATGTGCAATGTGAATAATAATAATAATAATTACTATAGATAGTCTGAAAGTTTTATATCCATTGTTTTAGGTAATGAAATTGTAATGTGCGAAATCTTACTAAATCATTAAAAACAAATAGTAATCTAACATACTGGAACATTTGAACGCGAGCCAGGAGTCTTCAAAATACTTTTCCTACGTTGTGTATTGGGGGTTTTTTCGACACTAACTTCTCTTCGTCTCTTTGATGGAGTTTTCATACTATTTAACATATAGGATCTTCTTCAACACAATTTTTTCGACAAGAAAGTTCCAGGTGATCTCGTATTATCTGCGCTTCCTTCTCGTTGGAATTTTATTTTGTGCTTGTGAGATTCCAAATTCAATTATTTTACTGAAAAAATATTTGATAATTATAGTCAAAATGTAGAAAAACATAACAACCGCCAACCTATTTTGCTTTTCTGATACGTGTAAAATTATCTTCATATCATTCAACTTAGAAGTTCTATCTGGTGTGTCCTGTATTATAGAAAAGTTTAAAAATCCGAATCCGCCGTAGTATTCACCTCATTATCCTCATTTTTTTAAACAATTTTGAATGGCGAAACACTGCTCCCGTGACTCCCTAAAAGTATTTATATCTAAAAATTCCAGTAGCTTTTCCTTTTCTTTCGTATTTTGTTGATACAGATGCCAATCTGAGCGATCTTTGTTCAATTTTTTGGAGACCTTGATGCCTGGTTAGCTATATTGGTGTCTTGCTAGGTGTTTTGTTATGTGTATTCCTTAAAATTCAATTTTCAGTGCTACTAGAACTTTCTTCAATTGCATCCAAAGGTATCGGTTTGTATTTGTTTTGAAACTGTAACGATAAATAAACATTGGCAGTGTTATTTTATTGCTTTCAATAAACCAATTACAGAGTCGTCAGGTCCTCTCCGAGGTAAAGGTATACCAAAAATAGTTTGAATAGAAATGTCTTGATCAAACAATCTCTACGTCTCAATTACTTCAATATCAAAATGAATGTACACGGCGAGAAAAAGAAGGAAGGAAGAGAAAAAAATAAAAAAAAATCAAACACTCTTTGAACATTTTACGAATAAGCCAAAAAATGTGAAAGCGGAGATTACATGCAATGAAATGGAATGGCAAATGATTTATTTTAGTAAATAAGAGAGAATGGGCGGAGTTTTTTGATTTTACGCTCATAAATTGCTCCCGCTCTTTTATGAAAACACGAATTTCAGGAATTGTCCCAATGTTGTTCGCATAATTCCAATGTATGCTAGTGTAATCCTATGATATGTGAACAGCACTTTTTCTGTTTTCATTTGTCTTGCTCAAGTGGGGGAATCTCATGCTGGATTCGGGGAATTTTATTTGACTGAAATTTCACATCTCCTTTTAGTGCGTTGTTTATTGCGAAATTTACCTTTTTCTTGCCAAATGGAGGTAGGGTTAGCCAATGTATATTATTATGAATAGTTTTAAATAATTTTGAAGGTATTCAAGAAGATTTTATCATTCGGGTAATCCTACGTTTTCTCAATTTTTGTTTTTAACTCGTTGTCTCAGTCGCACTACAATAATGCATAGCCAAGTTCTTTTCCCCCATTCATGCAAAAGACAAAAGTATATGAGATTACCTCTTTCGGTCTAAAAAACTCGGAAAATTTCCTTTTTGTTCGCCTTTGTCTCTACTTATATTTATTTATACTTTGGTATTACCTTCTACTGTGGCCCCACTTAATTGAGGGCTGGAGTCCCAAATATCCTGGCTTGAGGTATAACGCCAAAAATTAATAATTAATTTCTTAAAACTTTAGAATAGTTTGACTTGTTTAGACTTGTTTAGACGTTAAACAGTATATTACATTAAGGTAACCATTTTGGATTTAGTTGCATATTTGTATGAGTAGTTATAATTTTAAAAGACTAAAATGATTAATAAAGACATATTTTTAAATAACTTTCTCAATATTAAATTTTAGATTTTTATTATACGTTATTAGGTTTATTATCAATTACGGCATGTTTGCTCCTTCAAGGTAGCATTTACAGTTTCAATTAGTATAGTTTGTTACCAGCTCGAAGGCTGGGACCGGAAATGTTACTCGACTTTGAAGAGAACCCAGAGCAAGGTATATATAAGACTACTTATTCTCAGTGTGAACCACATTCCACCATTTTGTCTGGAGAGAAAATGGTGGTGACGTCACTCTGTGTATAAAATGTACCTACGCTATATCTGTGTGTTTTTCAAATAACTCGTTATCTACAAAAAGCTAGTTTTGAGAAAGCGAGGGAAAAGTCGAAAAAAGTGAGAAAAAGTTTTGGGAAATCACCAATTTGTGCATTTTTTTTCTTTTTCTCACAGGAAGTTTTGAAATAAATTTTATTAACAGTACTGATACTATTTTTCAAAAATGTTAAATATAGCGAAAAGTTGCACATACAATGTTTTTAGTTTTCAATTATAACACTTTTTTCGATATACTGTGCGAATTAACGACTCAATTGAAGAAGAATATTTATTTGAAATCAGCAATCGCTACAGGAGTTCACTTATGCGGTTTATTGAAAAACAAGAAAAATCGCGAAAGCTATGAAAATTTATCAGGCAAAATGACTGGGAATGAAAATAAATGTTGTTAATACTGGTATTGATAAACGCCATCTTTTATTATTGTTGTTAATACATACACAAACAAAAATTGAAGAAAAATCAAACAAAACAACTAAATTAAAAAAAAGTCGGAATATCATTTTAAAATAACAACTTATCTGCACTTGCATTGCTATTTGATCAATTTTTTCAACTTCTCGGTAGCATGTCTAATTGTGCGGTTTCTTGAAAAAATAATTTAAGATTTTTGGGTACTTAAGTGGTTATTCTTTTGTTAATAATAGTGTAATTGCTATACCAGAGTACGCAGCATTATAAAATATGAAATTTTATGTCGAGAGTTATATTTAGTTTAAAATTGTAAATTTTGCACATAACGAGTTATTTGAAAAAACCACAGATATATAGAAAAATATATAGGAAATTAAGAAAATCTTTGATAACTTAATAAATTTGGCTACAAATTACTAGAATTGTGTATAATATGAAAGTTTTGAATATTCTAGATGTTTTCTTATAAAGCTTTTCCGATAATTAAGTTCAATAAGCAAAAAGATGTACTTTCAAGTTCAAGTGAAAATGTGAAAAGAAACAAAAATAGTTTTTTTATGCCATAAATGTATTAACATAATAATAATTTTTAGCAGTAAAATATTTAATTAATGCATAATTAATCTTTTTGTGTTTTTTTTTCTTTTTTGCTACATTTAAATTAGTTTTCATGCTATAAAGTAAAATTCCGTACTAATTGTCACAACGTACCTATGTGAGGTGATTTCACTTACCATGATGCTAGCTTGTAGCTTAAAAACTTTCACAAACTAGTCATTGTCAGGTATTTGGATATGAATAGGTATGTAAGGCGAATGTATACAGTATAAACTGTGTATTGAAAGACAATTTGATTGTTCAACATTTACATACCTGTGAATTTCATTAAAAAATGGGTTTACATAACTAATTCACATGCAAATACCTGGCCCACACGCGGGAGATTCTAGGCAAATTTGAAGTCTTTCCGTTGATGAGAGACATTCGGGTGGAGGGATTTTCCCTCCCCGCACGTGTCTCTTATCAGCGAAAAGACTTGAAAACTGCCTATAATCTCCCGCGTCTGGAACAGGGCATGCAGGTTCCATTTCAGGTATGTTTAAAGAATTCAAAAAAACTTCAGAGCAGAGCAGGGGGCTGATTCTGGGGGCCTATTCTTGAAAAACGAAGGCACATGCCGTATTCGTTAAGGGTGAATTACAATTACGACTGATCTGTCGACTGCGACTTTGCCCATATGGTAAATGCATGTGGTAAGATGCAATTGCAACTTCGACTTCAACTGTGACTGCGACTGAAACTAAACTTTGCCCAAAGTGCAAAGTTGGTGTTGGCTGCGACCAACTTCAGTTCAATCAGTTTGTTCAAGCAGTTGAAGCTTTAATTTAATAACAAATTTCACCTCCGCGTCGACTTCGGCTTAAAATCAAGTCGCAGTCGACATACCAGTCGTAATTGTAATTCAGGCCTTATACTGTCAAAACCATTCGGAATCGACACATGTGGTATTCCTGAAATGCGCATTCGTTATATACCGAACGCAAGCCCTTCGTTATTTAACGAGTGGGTTCAACTATTCGTTTTGCCAAACGAAGAGTGAATCAGCTGCTACATTACGGGTGATAATGGGAGATAAAAGATGTGCGAAAATTTCATATACTCAAAAAACTAAACTAATGGATTTTTTAGAGGAAAATCCGAAACTGAAATTTGGTATATACGATAACTCTTTCAGTTCAAAAGATGCCACGGAATTGTGGCAAAATAAAATCAGTATTAAATTCCATACCCGGAGCGCAAAAGAAAAGTTTTTTATGATATTATATTAAACAAAGCTACTAGAAAATTTCCAGAGTTGGCAGGACTTAAAATGTGTGGTGAAAGGAAAATCTGTGCCGAAAAAAAAAACATTTGCATGGCAATGGTGGAGGTCCTCCTGCAATATTTTTTCTAACTAGCGTTGAATTAAGAGCTACGACAAAGTGATCAGAATCACCCCCAGGACAGCGCAACTTAAGGTAATTGTCAGATTAAAAGTAGAGCAGAAAAGAGCAAAAAGCACATTAAACACACTTTTCTGAAAATCTAGGTTGTGTTCAACTTTTGGGTAGAGCCAGCTAGTGCTGGCTATACTCAGAATGGCTGTAGCTAGGGCTCTTATTTGTGTGAGTAAATGTCAAACTTCCATAAATTGTTTCAATTTTATTGTAAGAATTATGTCGAGTAATAAAACTAAATTAGTTGCAATAGCAACTATAATAAAATAATGGATTGAATTAAGAAATCGAACGGCACAAGAAATAATACTTTACATAGTAAGTAAAACCGCGTCTCTATTACAAGAACTGCGGAATATAAATTGGCTAATTTTGTCCAGGCAAGCATTTCTTCGGAATATCAAGATGATATTTGTGATTGTGATCTAGCTGTACCGAGCAGGGATGTACGACCAGTGCGCATAAAAAATTACGTGCAAGGAAATATTCCTGGGTATACGGTTCAGAATTTAAACAGCATTTCAGTATGCGACGCGAGGCATGTGAAAAACTGTTAAAGATAGTTAGTTTAAAGCTATTAGAGAGCAGCCAAAGACCTAGGAATGTTGAAAAAGACCTTCTGTCGACAATATAGATATTATCCACACCTGATTCATTCAGGTAAATTGTTGCACTATTATGTTGTAATATATTCTGTTATGTTATCTTTTTTTAGAACTGTGGATATTTTGAATGTAATATCGAGTGTCATAAAGTGGCCAACACTTACAGAATTGAAAGAAATACAAAATGTTTTTGAGAACAAATGTCACATCAAAAAAATTATCGGAGCTATCGACGGGATATATGTGAAAATAGATGCTCCAAAGGAATGGCCTGAAAAGGTTATCATTCTATAACACTACAGGCTGATTGCGAACACAAATTAAATTTCACGGATTGTTTCGTCGGATATCCCAGTTCAGTGCACGACTGCAGGATCTTCCGCAATTCTGATTTGTAGACCGACGTGATCCAAATTATGGATGAATATTTTCCAGGAGGCAGATATTTATTAAGAGATAAGGCTTATCCCCAGATGATGTGCTGGTTGATTCCTTATAAGAACAATGGAAGGCTGACATCTGTTAAAAAGAATTTTAACTCGTATCATTCCAAGCCGAGACAAACCATCGAAAGAGCGTTTGCTTTACTGTTCGCAAGATTTCATCGGCTAAAACATTTGTCGATGAAACCTCAGAAATATATACCGTGCACAGTAATTGCAGGTTGCGTTCTTCACAACATTTGTTTGGATTTTCCCGATGATTTGTCCTACGTTGACGTTGATTACGTGCATTCGGAGGATGACAGAGGCGATTATTTCGTTGATAGCGCTGAAGAAAATTCCACACAAGCTCTAAATTTAAGAGACCAAATTGCTGAGGAATACGGATATCCAATGGAACCGAAAATTAATTACAGACATTCTTAATAAAGTAATTGTAATAAACATATTTCAGTAACAAGTCAAAAGAACTTCATTTATTCTACACATAAACAAAAATACCTTCTCAAATATTTGGCAGTTTTTATTTAAACATTCATTAATTTGATTACTCTTAATAACTACATGGTAGGTATGCATTGTAGCAAAACAACTTATAAAAAAGGTTAATTCAGATTGATTGTTGCATTATAGACATCACAGTTGCAAGTGAAATTAAAACTAAAACAAAAACTAATACTATATGAGCTCCTAAGGTTATTCAAATTAAAAAAGGTCAAAAAACATTGGAGCAAGGGCAACACATTCACATTTTGTCAATAATTTTTTCTAGTAAATTTGAGAACTTGTCGCTATTTCTGTTCATACATTCCGTAAGATTCTCTTTCGCTTGAGAATATTCGCAAACGGAATTGCTCAGTCTGTGACATTTCCTTTTATTTTTATGTTTCCATTCATTCATGGTGATCGATTAAACTGTCTCTTATTGTTTTTTTTTCCTTGGAGGTGACACTGGTAGTTCCTCTTCAACATCGGAATAGCATTCAACACTATCATTAGTTGCGGCTATATTTACTTCAGGTAAGGCTGGTGCTCTTCTGTTACCAGATATTTCCTCTGGTTGAACAGCAGGGAAATTATGAAAACTTTCATCCATCTCTTCGAAATATTCAAATTCAAACCGCGATGCACCACTGCAGCATGGACCTTTATTGGCTTTTTTTTTATACATATTTCGTTTTGAGCTTATTAAATTTCCAATTATACCGCTCGTCGGGCACTGCAAATCCATTTGCCGACAACTCTGAAGCGACACTGTTCCACGCTTCATCTCGCTTTATTATGTCGCTCGTCAAATCTTTGCGGAATTTTGTGTATGCCTCTAACTAGCAATGCGTTGCTGCGGGTCCACGACTATTTGGAACAGCATGCTTTACTACGAGAAGCAACTTCTGCTGTAGATGTATTTTCTGCTGCAATTAGGCAAATTAATGTTAAATATCAGCTTTAATAAAAATACTCTTACCCCTAGTATCCACTTCTCGACAATTAGTATCTGTAAGTTGGAACTGGAACGGCTATCGGTGCATCATTTCCTCGTTGCTCGCTTCCCTCTATAAAAATATTTCCTATAAAATAAGTGAAAGCTATATTAATAAATAATTTAATCACAGCGCAAATGTTCAGCATTAGCGTCCTTGTCTGTTAATAATGGCACATTATTTTTCTATATAATTTCGCCTTTGGTATCCACACAGTAATAAAATTGAAACATTTTTTTTGTTTACTTGACATTAACAACTAAACAAACAAACGTCAAGCTACTTTGGCTTCACTTCCAGAGCACTAACCAATTTGGCTATAGCCGGCTACAGCCAAGAGTTGAACAATAAATTCTGACAATAGCGCTAACATATGTATATGATTTTTCATGATTTATAGCTCTTATGTTTGGCTCAAAATTGGCTATAGCCAACAACTGAACGACCTCATTCTGGCTATAGCCAACTCTAGCCGGCTCTAGCCAAAAGTTGAACACAGCCCTAATTTTCCTCCATAACGAGTATACAAAAAGTAGTGAGAGTGAGCTCTTACCCAGGGATTACACGAGATAGTACAGCTTGCATGCAAGCCTCCCTTCCAACGCGATTTTTAAATTGACAGCAGAAGGCAGTTCGGTTGATGTCTTATCATCTTGCATGTAAATTGCAAATTCATTTAAAAAATGGCATTGAGACGTAAAGTCTTGCGTAAAAAAATTAAGAGGAAGGTGTTGGTAAATGATGTAATGCAAATGATCCAAGAAAATATCATTTTCCCAGAATAAATTTACCAAATTCTCTCAAGCATTTCTTTTCTGCCATCTTGAAAACTGTATAATGTCAAATTACTCTCACCTCAACTGCCATGGTTTTTCATCATACAAGTTCGCTGAAAGCTGAGCTGCCAGCATGGCAGTAGAGGTTACACGTGCAAGAAGTATGGCAGTGCAGTTTCCATGCAAGCTGTACTATTACGTGTAACCTCCGGGTTACTGCACGCTGTACACGGCACGTTACGGCCTTTTAATATGTCGGTGCTTTCGGCGACTTCATGACTTCTATTATATTCCGCGGTTACGGTGCTACCAAGTTTCGATCTTGAATACGGGCAGCATACCAATACTACAGCAAGCCGGCCGTTTCGAAATTTCTGAAATTTCTCATCGGACGGCTGTACTGATGTTTATTTGAGGTGACAATATAACAATTTAATAATCATTATGTGTTGTGAATTTGTGATACAGTTATTTTTTATATCAAAAACTGTGACTTAGTTGAACACGCACACAATTAATTTCGGTAATCATATAAGGAACTACGCGAAGCAACATTATTGTTATGGCACGTCTAAGTAAAGGAAAGGAAATTCCTTCCTACGCTAAAAAGTTCTCGTCTGTGGTGGGCTTAAATCCTGCTTAATTGACAGCTGTAATTGAACTGAAGTTGAGCGCAGGCGATATCTAATTTGCACTTTAAGCAAAGTCTAGTTTCAGTCACAGTCGCAGTCGATATCGAAGTTCCAATTGTATCTTGCAAACTGATCTTGTCACATGTATTTACCATTTGAACAAAGTCGAAGTGAAAGTCGAAGTCGTAATTGTGATTCGAACCTAATTCGCGCCTCATATTTTCATTTCAGTTGCTTGAAATTACATAAAAATGAGTGAAATTGAAAAAGTTATAGATCCCCCGGCATATGAACAAAAAACAGATTTTTACAAAAAAATTGATGAGTATTATTTGTGGAAACGAAGTAAAATGCCTTACACAAGAGTAAAAATGGAAAGCGTTGTCCAAGAAATAATATCTGCCAAAGGCAAACTTTAAGTACGTTTTTGCTTCAAATCATTTGTTTTAAACTATATTATATACCGCCTATTAAACAAGAACCTTAAACTTTTTAATACTTCTCACATTCCTATACAAGTGCGCCACAATTTGGTATTAAAAAAGATGGACTAAACCAAAACCCTCCTTCACTACCACATGAGAGCCCCAACGGAGTCCTAACATTCCAAAATATGTGCAGTGTTCTTATGTAAAACGGGCGAAAGTTTAATTTGTATAGCGCCTCCGCCCTAAAGTACTATACAGAAAAATTGTATTCTGATAATCTTAAGCTCGAACCGAAATAAAATTTCTATACCCTTCCTAACAAAATTTTTTAAAAAAATTAAGCTGAACCAAATGACTACGATCAAACAAAAACTCTCAGCTAAGTAATCATTGTATATGCCGCTGTGCGGTCGTCGTGCCATGCCGTGGCCTCATGAAATCGAATGTAGCTGCGTACAGATTCGGACTCTGGATGCACATACACGCATGCAATTATTACTCAGCTGAGAGTTAGGGATCGTAAAATGGAAAGGTTATTTTGTAATCAAAAATATTTCATTATTTTGTTAAGTATGGTATATAGTAAGTGTAGCCTTTGGGAAGGTAGGAAACCAAGCTTTAAAGGCTGTATAGCATATATAAAGTCAATATTTCGCACTTTTCCTTAAGTATCAATATAGAACATTTTAGAAAATGGACTCCAAACGAAGTTTATAGCACATTCTTCAATTCCGGTTGCCCAACTGAAGAGCAATCTAGAAAGTGCATCAGCGTGTCCTACCTGCGAAGCTCTTTTATATTTTATTTTGTAATCGTTTATAACGATGATGCTTATGCCTCTCGATGCGTTTGGGAATAATTTCGCTCCGCAGGACTTACGGTGCTGCAATCAAAAATTACTGGTTTTTCCCATCCATTTACAACACGCACCATAACAGCACCCGCACCATAACAGCACCCACACCATATGGACTCGCAAGTCGTTATTATTGGTTATTTTTCTGGATCAAAATGCTCCAGAATACTATTACTATTTACCAATTGTTTTGCTTCTGCAAACACCTCTTCGAGTTTTTTTGGCCACACAAATCGATTAATTTTCTTTAGCAAATTATGAAACGGTCTTAATTTGGAGGCTAAAATGGGGATAAAACGGTTATAAAAGTTTAGCAATGCCAAAAAACTTTTTAGTAGCGTAATATTTCTTGGGCTTGGCGCCTCAAATATGGCTTTTATTTTATTCGGATTTGGCTTACGCCCTTCCCAACTAATTCCATGTCGCAGATACTCTATTTTCTCGCAAAAAAATCCGTACTTAGTCCAATTTACTTTCACGTTATTAGCCTTAAATTTGTGCAATACTAACAATATGTTAAGAACTCAGAAATAGGTTTGTAAAAGAAAAACGGTTTTAATTTCTAGTAGACTTTTTTATTCTGCGTCAGAACTCTACTACTTAATTTTATATTTTTACTCTGCTCAATCGTCAAATCGACCTCAAAAATTATTTGTTTTGTCATATCAACAACTTTCAAACACTTCCGATTAGCAAATTAGCTGACCCAGTTACTTAATTAATCGATCGGCTAAACTCAATTTACTGCAGTACGTAAATGTGTAAAAGTTATTGAGTAAGCAAAACAATGACGATAATTTATGGCGCTTGCTTGGGTTGTTGGATTGTTGTGAAGTCTGAAACCTACATTGATCTCATATTAAACTTCACAACATTTCTTCCCACTTCGCAGATTGATTATATATATACATATTTTTTTTTATTAAAGAATTTTATCAAAATATAAAAAGGTTTATCCATTTTATCTTAATATTGTCTTACGACTAAAAAGATAGATTGCTAAGTATAATAAAATTAATTATATGGAAACGATACAATAAAGGTTTTACTATCATCGAAAAAAAATGCAAATAGGAAAAAAATTCAAAAATCTAAGAAAGGCAGAAAAATTAGGATTGAAAACTTACTTTCATACAATACAATTTTACATATTTGTAGTTTTCTAATAATGATATTTGATTGACAATTAGGTTTTTTTAATATAAAACTTTACATTATACTCCCGCGATATATTTATTAATGACCTGCGTTTAAGCTACATTTCAAGGTTGCATTAAAATACTTAGTCATGACTTTTATACTAATTACATTTCGCCAATTAAAGATATTATATATCTAAATAATATATGCGAATTTTAAGAAAGAATTATAAATCTATATATATATATATATATATATATATATATATATATATATATGTATATTTTTTTTTCTTAGCTTCATAATGGGTGGACATTATTTACCAGATAAAAATATTTGCAGTGTCGGAAAAAAAACTCAGATCAGAGAAAAGCATAGCTACTTAATACATAATTTAAAACTGCATGGATAAGTACATAATGATCCAGTAGTAGATCAGCGATTTTAACATACCATCAACGTGCAGTTATACTGCCGTACATCACAGTTCACAAAAGTAAAAATAAAAAAATAATTTTCAAGCTATCTGTGAAAATGTTAAATAAATTTTCGGTGTCAAATTGTACAATATCAGCGATTTTAAAATATAAAAAGCTCTAAAAGCATTTATAGTTAGTTCTAATCAGCGTGCAGTTATTGAATCTGCTCTGCTATTTATTTATTTATTTTTTTAATTTTAATGCTGAATGATTTATAAAATCTGCAATGGCGTGATATCTCTAGTTTCCTTTCCGGTATCTTCTTTGAGAACCTTTTGGGTTTTAATAAGGTTTTGTGGTAAAGGTGGCGGAATTGGAATGATTGAATTAAGTGTAGAAGTGTCCACTTTTAATTTCGACCTTGATGCAGAATTTTTCGGGGTTTCTAAAGGTACTAAGTTGGCATTTGCGCGTTTGGAATCCTTATTTGTACTAGGTGGGCTTGAAAACGTGACTGTCTTCGAAAGAAACATATAAAAACAATTATTAATATTACACCTAGTAATACTAGGATACCACTGTTTATGTGAATTTGAGTGTTATTGTTTTCGGCATCCCTACGTCTTTCTATTTGAGATAATTCTGCTTCGAAATCTTCTAAAGTCTTGCTGTTCGCTCTTAAGACCTTGTCATAACTGTGGTGCGTCTTCAGCAATGGTGCGGTCATATTTTGTTTGGTTATAAGCTTCTTAGAGAACAGCTTGAAGTTGAGAATTTTGTGAAGAAATTTTGAATTCCCAATAGGTATTGGTTCCGGCTGATGAAAAGGCAAAGGTAATTTCCTTAAGTGAGGAAATTTTTTCGGATGAGATAACAGAGAGTGCGGACTTTGAAAACTGAACAACCAAGCATTCCTGCGCACTAGCTTTACCAGAAATTCCAGGGATCTTTCTATGATTCTGTAACCGCATGTGTACTTGTGGAGCGTTATGTAACAAATTGAATAGGCAATTTTCGCGTTCGGCACCAATAGACTTAACTTGCCTTTGGGCGCATATGTGCACGGTGGGGTATAGTTTAGAATTGCATTTAATACAGCCTTCACGAAACTCCTCATTAGTTAGTGCGATGAGATGTATTTCCTGCGTTCCATTTAAAAGAAAACTCGCTTCTAAATCTATAATTGCGTTATGTTCCAGGATGCGTGTTGGTAGTAAATGCCCTTTATTTAGAATATATTCTTCTTTTTCTATAATGAGGAGCTTAATACGTATGAGCATGTCTCTATTATGCTGAACGAAATATACTTCAATAATTTGATTCAGCAAGAGAAAATCAATGACGCTCAGATTGGAACCCTTAGCAATTTCTGCATACGCCTCAAGTAATTTCCTAGGAGAAATAATTAGGGGTGCAGGCGATGTTGCTGTAATGAGTTAATGATGGTAAAGTATTCCGTAATATGGTTATTGACAGATTGTAGAGCAGTTAAATTATATATGCATAACTGATTAAGATCTGCCTGTAACTGTACTGCGCGTAAATCGAAATTATTTTTGTTTAATTCGCTTATTAGATTCTCTGAAAAGTCACTCATCTTTATTTCTATTTGTTCTTGGTAATTAGACAAATTGTGTAGCTGCTTACTATAGGTGTCGAAGCAAGTTCTCATTATTGTTACCTGTTTCTGCATTAAATGAAGTGAATCTTTGTCGTGGTCCTCCAATCTTTGCAATCTTGAGTATACGTCTTTTGCGTCTTCACTATCCATGGTCTCAAATATGTATTTTGAAATTTTTCCAACTGCATCAAATAGTTCCCTCTTTTCACGCACGCTTTGGAGATAAAAACCTATGCTTTCTAGTTGGGCTCTTATTTTGGATGTAATATGTTTTATTTCGTCGTACCAATGAAAGGCAATATTTGGTGTCCTTTTCTTGAATTTTACACAATTTCTCCACGGCTTCCTCGCAATTTATTACGAACGCCAGGGTATCGTCTTCGCTCACGAATGGTATTTTTGTAAACATATTCCAATTAGACTGGTAAACGAAACTGGGACTTATTGGCTCAAAGAGGATCCCAGATGGATTTATCCGGTTGATTGTGACCTGGCCACCAGTTGTCAATGCATGTACGGCTATGATGATCACCACTAACGCAAACATAATTCCTATATAGGGGAGAATTTATTCAAAATACGAAGACTTTTAAATTATTATATATATATATTTTTAAGTTATTATATAGAATAAGTTATAAAAAAAATTTAATAAGAAAAAGAGATAGTTAAAACTTTTTAAGTCTGTTGTTGTGTACTCTTTTAAGTGTTCTACCTATGTGAATAGTGCAGTTTACATCGCTGTCTACTCGCTTCACTTCAAATGGTCCTGTCCATATTGGGGAACGTTTGTGCTTCTTCGCGGCATTCGGCAATAACACTTTATCTCCTATGTGAAATCTTTCTACTCTTAGCACAATGACGTAAATGACGTCTATAGCCGTCCAACGCTAGTGCTTACAGATGCAAATGACTGCTATAGCCGTCCTATATTCTTAGCATTCTAAATAAATGATTAAACTGTATATCATTTGATTCATATTTCTTCAATCTTGTTCTACGAATGAATCATGAAATATTTCTTAATAATTAATATAGTCGTCTTTTTCAGCTATTCCCAGAATTAGAAAAAGATTGCGAAAAAGGTGCTCGTAGAATTTAACGACGTGCATGGCCGCAAACATTTCATACATTTTATCTCAGTCTCTTTTCAAGTATGAAACTGAATTTACTAGAATAATTAAGTTGGTAGCGTTGTCAACAGAAACAAAATGAATCACGAAATATTTCTTAATAATTAATATAGTCGTCTTTTTCAGTTATTCTCAGAATAAGAAAGAGATTGCAAAAATGGTTATAATATAATCAAGCAAACATTTGGAAGCAACGTACATGAATTTTGTTGATGAGGATCCCTCGCCGAGTCGCCTCTGACAGGTTCCACTATGCCACTGCATTCTAGCTAGCCGGCCAGTACCCCTCTGCCTTCTTTCACCGACATGAGCCTAGGGAACCCCGTGGCAGTAACCTAACCAACTGATCGGAAAGCTTCCCCAGCCCTAACATCTCAGTCTGATCTCCGACCGACGCTTGTTCAAGGGTGTGTCTCCAAGGCGTCGTTGAGGTAGCGACGTACCAGATTTTCGTCCTTAAATTTGCAAAGGCTTTATGGAAGAGGAATTCATACGACAACCTATCTGCCGTAGAGTACCATGTAGGACGGGCTCTGACGCATTGTGGCGAGGGATTGGGGTAAAACGTGTCTATTTTCCAAAAGGTATGCCGACCGCTAGGCTGGGAAGGTCCTAAGCTGCACATTGGCATCCTGTAGTTTACCAGTTAAGCTAGATGGATGCCTTATAAGGGCTACCAGGATAGAAATTTGCACTAGACCTACAACGTCCCAGAAATATGGATATAACGGCCTGATGTCCTTGGCGTGATAGACTCCTAACGTTCTTCCCTGCAGATCTTCAAGCTCATATAAGGAGTTTCCTTTCTTTGACTTAGCCCGACACTTCACAAATTTGTGTCCTAATTTAGCACTGGTCTACTGCTGGAAATTGCTTTGGGAAAAATTCCGTCTGTACACTTCTTGACCCACTTTGAAACTAACAGGCTTCGCTCTAAGATTATATGCTTTTGAACCCTGTTCAAACGCACAGTTCATATTTTCTTGCACTCTCGCATGGATCAATCTTAGTTTGTTTTCAGCATCTTCTCTTAGAGGTTCATTAAGAGTTCCAATGTTCCTAAGGATGTGATAGGAACTGGCATGATCAATCATCTGCTGAAAGTATCCGGTAGGGTGAGAAGCCGGTTGCTTGGTGGATTGAGCTCCTGAGGGAGCTAGCTATGTGGCTTAGCTTCTCATCCCACTTAATTTGACCCATCTGGATGTATGCCCTAATCCCTGACAATAGAGACTTGTTCACTCGCTCTGAGACGTTTGCTTGCGGCGAGTAGACTGCTGTTCGCAAGTGTTTGAGCCCATACTTATCCAGTAATTTGACGAACTAAGTCAAGCAAAACTGGACTCCATTGTCAGAGACTATAGTCTCCGGAACTCCGAACACATGAAATATTTCTGTCTCGATGAATTAACATACATTAAGAATAGATGCCTTTCTCATGGGTTTGAGAATTAGGAATTTATAAAAGTGGTCAAAAATTATTAGTATGAAGACATTTCTTTCGCTGACCTGGGATATGGGCTTAGAAAGAACTCCCATAGGTGGTCTAAGAGTGGTATTGGGGGCCTTGGTTTCTTTACACACGTTACAAGAGTCTACGCAGTTTTTGATATTGAGTGTCATTCGTGGCCAGTATAAGAGTCTACTGTATCGTTCCAGTGCTTTCCCTATACCCCCGTAAGAAGCTAGTGGCAGATCATGCACTCTTGAAATAACGTCGGAGACAAGCCCGCGTGGAATCCAAAGCTTCCAAGCTTTTTCTTCCTGAATCGGATCACCTGTTCTCGGAACAGTCCGAATATAGACGAAGCCATCCCTGACACAAAGATCTGGCAGTTTACGAGAAGTTGATTTAACTTTCTGCCTCAACTCCTCATATACCAACGAGTTGAAATATGGGGAGCTAAGTTCAACTTCCGGACCAGAATTTTCAGATGGTGAGAAGCTGTCACAATCGATTGGTGACAGAGCATCCGGGACGACGGTCAAGCTTCCTCTTCCGCGTTCGATGGAGAAGTCGAAACCTTGTTGCTTCAAACTCAGCCATTTCAAGCTCGCATGATCAAGCAATATTTTAAACGGAAAAAGTTCTATGAAGGGCCGCAACTTCTATACACTTAAGATTTCTGCTAAGCATTCCTCCTCTGTGACTGTGTAATTTCGCTGTGCTGAATTCACCTTATGGAGACGTAGTATCGGCTTCTCATAGCCACCGTCATCTAGTTGTAACAGCACTCCACCGATACCTTGTTGGCTCGCATCACAGTGGATAACGAACGGTTTGGTGAAATCTGGGCTCACTAACAACGGAGCAGAGGTAAGTTTCTGTTCCAGAGACTTCTGGGCTTCAGGTGTCCATTGGAACTGACTGGGATTTTTCAGAGTGTCTGTAATGGAGGCAGTTAGATCAGCATAGTTCGGAATGAATCGTCGATACCATCCCGCCATAACTAGTAGGCGTCGGGCCTGCCCAACAGTTTTAGGTGCCGGATAGTTTTATGTTTATAAAAATATATTTATTTTATTTTTACTAAATTATTCTCAACAATTATCGTACAGCTACCAAGACGTCTATAAACGTCTTTTGTGTATCAGTGAAATCGAAGCTATTAAAAACGAATGACGGCTATAGACGTCCATAATTTTTTAGGAATATTTGGTCGAAAATATATTTATTTTATTCTGTAAATATGATATCTTGAGCGAACTCCCAAAGAACCAACTAATTAACAAAAAAAACAAAATGTCGTTTTTGTCGTCCATCACCGATTTCAAAGTGAGCGTCAAGGTGTTAAGCTCTGATCGTAATATTTCTTCGCTGCCTTTTTACTGGAAATTAGATTTTCTTTTACTTTTCGTTGGGTTCTTTGCATTTTACATTTAATGTATTCGCAATAGTCATCAAAATTATAAACAGGCTCTGGATCTTTATTTAAATTGGTTGGTAAAGGATTTTGAAATCCGTATAGAGCATAGATAGGGGTATATTTACTGCTCGTATGTAACGAATGGTTATGAGCATAGGCAATGAGGTAGCCAATCATCCCAACTAGAGGGGTTGTCATCTACTACGCTTCGTAAATATTCCACTAGAGGCCTATGAGCCCTCTCTAGAGATCCATTGCACTGAGGATGGTAAGCCGTCGCGTCGTTTGTAGTTTCTTTATTCTCAGTAATTTTAATTTACACACTCGTCTAAAAAGATTACTTGTGAAGTTTGTCCCCTGGTCAGTAATCAGCTTCTTGGGAATTATACAATATTTGAGTATAATGTTTTTATAAAAGCAGTTAGCAACCGTTGTGGCTTCTTCGCTGTCAGCCAGAGGGAAAAAATCTAGCATTCACATGCAAATACCTGGCCCAGACGCGGGAGATTCTAGGCAGTTTTCAAGTCTTTCCGTTTATGAGAGACATTCGGGAGGAGGGAGTTTCCCTCCCCGCACGTGTCTCTTATCAGCGAAAAGACTTGAAAACTGCCTATAATCTCCCGCGTCTGGAACAGGGCATGCAGGTTCCATTTCAGGTATGTTTAAAGAACTCGGAAAAAGTTCAGAGCCGAGCAGGTGGTGATTCTGGGGGCCTATTCTTGAATAACGAAGGCACATGCCGTATTCGTTAAGGGTGAATTACAATTACGACTGATCTGTCGACTGCGACTTTGCCCAAATGGTAAATGCATGTGGTAAGATGCAATTGCAACCTCGACTTCAACTGTGAATGCGACTGAAACTAAACTTTGCCCAAAGTGCAAAGTTGGTGTTGGCTGCGACCAACTTCAGTTCAAGCAGTTGAAGCTTTAATTTAAAATCAAGTCGCAGTCGACATATCAGTCGTAATTGTAATTCAGGCCTTATACTGTCAAAACCATTCGGAATCGACACATGTGGTATTCCTGAAATCCGCATTCGTTATATAGCGAACGCAAGCCCTTCGTTATTTAACGAGTGGGATCAACCATTCGTTTTGCCAAACGAAGAGTGAATCAGGTGCCACTATACGGGTGATAATGGGAGATAAAAGATATGCGAAAATTTCATATACTCAAAAAACTAAACTAATTGAGTTTTTAGAGGAAAATCCGAAACTGAAATTTGGTATATACGATAACTCTTTCAGTTCAAAAGATGCCACGGAATTGTGGCAAAATAAAATCAGTATTAAATTCCATACCCGGAGCGCAAAAGAACTAGAAAAGTTTTTTTATGATATTATATTAAACAAAGCTACTAGAAAAATTCTAGAGTTGGCAGGACTTAAAATGTGTGGTGAAAGGAAAATCTGTGCCGAAAAAAAAACATTTGCATGGCAATGGTGGAGGTCCTCCTGCAACATTTTTTTTACTAGCGTTGAATTAAGAGCTACGACAAAGAGATCAGAATCACCCCCAGGACAGCTCAACTTAAGGTAATTGTCAGATTAAAAGTAGAGCAGAAAAGAGCAAAAAGCACATTAAACACACTTTTCTGAAAATCTAGGTTGTGTTCAACTTTTGGCTAGAGCCAGCTAGAGTTGGCTATAGCCAGAATGGCTGTAACTAGGGCTCTTATTTGGGTGAGTAAATGTCAAACTTCCATAAATTGTTTCAATTTTATTGTAAGAATTATGTCGAGTAATAAAAGTAAACTAGTTGCAATAGCAACTATATTAAAATAATGGATTGAATTAAGAAATCGAACGGCACAAGAAATAATACTTTACATAGTAAGTAAAACCGCGTCTCTATTACAAGAACTGCGGAATATAAATTGGCTAATTTTGTCCAGGCGAGCATTTCTTCGGAATATCAAGATGATATTTGTGATTGTGATCTAGCTGTACCGAGCAGGGATGTACGACCAGTGCGCATAAAAAATTACGTGCAAAGAAATATTCCTGGGTATACGTTTCGGAATTTAAACAGCATTTCAGTATGCCACGCGAGGCATGTGAAAAACTGTTAAAGATAGTTAGTTTAAAGCTATTAGAGAGAAGCCAAAGACCTAGGAATGTTGAAAAAGACCTTCTGTCGACAATATAGATATTAGCCACACCTGATTCATTTAGGTAAATTGTTGCACTATTATGTTGTAATATATTCTGTTATGTTATCTTTTTTTTAGAACTGTGGATATTTTGAATGTAATATCGAGTGTCATAAAGTGGCCAACACTTACAGAAATGAAAGAAATACAAAATGTTTTTGAGAACAAATGTCACATCAAAAAATTATCGGAGCTATCGACGGGACATATGTGAAAATAGATGCTCCAAAGGAATGGCCTGAACAATACATAAATAGAAAAGGTTATCATTCTATAACACTGCAGGCTGATTGCGACCACAAATTAAATTTCACGGATTGTTTCGTCGGATATCCCAGTTCAGTGCACGACTGCAGGATCTTCCGCAATTCCGATTTGTAGACCGACGTGATCCAAAATATGGATAAATATTTTTCAGGAGGCAGATATTTATTAAGAGATAAGGCTTATCCCCAGATGATGTCCTGGTTGATTCCTTATAAAAACAATGGAAGGCTGACATCTGTTAAAAAGAATTTTAACTCGTATCATTCCAAGACGAGACATTCCATCGAAAGAGCGTTTGCTTTACTGTTCGGAAGATTTCGTCGGCTAAAACATTTGTCGATGAAATCTCAGAAATATATACCGTGCACAGAAATTGCAGGTTGCGTTCTTCACAACATTTGTTTGGATTTTCCCGATGATTTGTCCTACGTTGACGTTGATTACGTGCATTCGGAGGATGACAGAGGCGATTATTTCGTTGATAGCGCTGAAGAAAATTCCACACAAGCTCTAAATTTAAGAGACCAAATTGCTGAGGAAATTTCAATACGGATATACAATGGAACCGAAAATTAATAACAGACATTCTTAATAAAGTAATTGTAATAAACATATTTCAGTAACAAGTCAAAAGAACTTCATTTATTCTAAACCTAAATAAAAATACCTTCTCAAATATTTGGCAGTTTTTATTTAAACATTCATTAATTTGATTACTCTTAATAACTACATGGTAGGTATGCATTGTAGCAAAACAACTTATAAAAAAGTTAAATTCAGATTGATTATTGCATTATAGACATCACAGTTGCAAGTGAAATTAAAACTAAAACAAAAACTAATACTATATGAGCTCCTAAGGTTATTCAAATTAAAAAAAGGTCAAAAAACATTGGAGCAAGGGCAACACATTCACATTTTGTCAATAATTTTTTTCTAGTAAATTTGAGAACTTGTCGCTATTTCTGTTCATACATTCCGTAAGATTCTCTTTCGCTCGACAATATTCGCAAACGGAATTGCTCAGTCTGTGACATTTCCTTTTATTTTTAGGTTTCCATTCATTCATGGTGATCGATTAAACTGTCTCTTATTGTTTTTTTTCCTTGGAGGTGACACTGGTAGTTCGTCTTCAACATCGGAATAGCATTCAACACTATCATTAGTTGCAGCTATATTTACTTCAGGTAAGGCTGGTGCTCTTCTGTTACCAGATATTTCCACTGGTTGTACAGCAGGGAAATTATGAAAACTTTCATCCATCTCTTCGAAATATTCAAATTCAAATCGCGATGCACCACTGCAGCATGGACCTTTATTGGCTTTTTTTTTTATATATATTTCGTTTTGAGCTTATTAAATTTCCAATTATACCGCTCGTCGGGCACTGCAAATCCATTTGCCGACAACTCTGAAGCGACACTGTTCCACGCTTCATCTCGCTTTATTATGTCGCTCGTCAAATCTTTGCGGAATTTTGTGTATGCCTCTAACTAGCAATGCGTTGCTGCGGGTCCACGACTATTTGGAACAGCATGCTTTACTACGAGAAGCAACTTCTGCTGTAGATGTATTTTCTGCTGCAATTAGGCAAATTAATGTTAAATATCAGCTTTAATAAAAATACTCTTACCCCTAGTATCCACTTCTCGACAATTAGTATCTGTAAGTTGGAACTGGAACGGCTATCGGTGCATCATTTCCTCGTTGCTCGCTTCCCTCTATAAAAATATTTCCTATAAAATAAGTGAAAGCTATATTAATAAATAATTTAATCACAGCGCAAATGTTCAGCATTAGCGTCCTTGTCTGTTAATAATGGCACATTATTTTTCTATATAATTTCGCCTTTGGTATCCACACAGTAATAAAATTGAAACATTTTTTTTGTTTACTTGACATTAACAACTAAACAAACAAACGTCAAGCTACTTTGGCTTCACTTCCAGAGCACTAACCAATTTGGGTATAGCCGGCTACAGCCAAGAGTTGAACAATAAATTCTGACAATTGCGCTAACATATGTATATGATTTTTCATGATTTATAGCTCTTATGTTTGGCTCAAAATTGGCTATAGCCAACAACTGAACGATCTCATTCTGGCTATAGCCAACTCTAGCCGGCTCTAGCCAAAATTTGAACACAGCCCTAATTTTCCTCCATAACGAGTATACAAAAAGTAGTGAGAGTGAGCTCTTACCCAGGGATTACACGAGATAGTACAGCTTGCATGCAAGCCTCCCTTCCAACGCGATTTTTAAATTGACAGCAGAAGGCAGTTCGGTTGATGTCTTATCATCTTGCATGTAAATTGCAAATTCATTTAAAAAATGGCATTGAGACGTAAAGTCTTGCGTAAAAAAATTAAGAGGAAGGTGTTGGTAAATGATGTAATGCAAATGATCCAAGAAAATATCATTTTCCCAGAATAAATTTACCAAATTCTCTCAAGCATTTCTTTTCTGCCATCTTGAAAACTGTATAATGTCAAATTACTCTCACCTCAACTGCCATGGTTTTTCATTATACAAGTTCGCTGAAAGCTGAGCTGCCAGCATGGCAGTAGAGGTTACACGTGCAAGAAGTATGGCAGTGCAGTTTCCATGCAAGCTGTACTATTACGTGTAACCTCCGGGTTACTGCACGCTGTACACGGCACGTTACGGCTTTTTAATGTGTCGGTGCTTTCGGCGACTTCATGACTTCTATTATATTCCGCGGTTACGGTGCTACCAAGTTTCGATCTTGAGTACGGGCAGCATACCAATACTACAGCAAGCCGGCCGTTTCGAAATTTCTGAACTTTGTCATCGGACGGCTGTACTGATGTTTATTTGAGGTGACAATATAACAATTTAATAATCATTACGTGTTGTGAATTTGTGATTCAGTTATTGTTTATATCAAAAACTGTGACTTAATTGAACACGCACACAATTAATTTCGGTAATCATATAAGGAACTACGCGAAGCAATATTATTTTATGGCACGTCTAAGTAAAGGAAAGGAAATTCCTTCCTTCGCTAAAAAGCTCTCGTCTGTGTTGGGCTTAAATCCTGCTTAATTGACAGCTGTAATTGAACTGAAGTTGAGCGCAGGCGATATCTAATTTGCACTTTGAGCAAAGTCTAGTTTCAGTCACAGTCGCAGTCGATATCGAAGTTCCAATTGTATCTTGCAAACTGATGTTGTCACATGCATTTACCATTTGAACAAAGTCGAAGTCGTAATTGTGATTCGAACATAATTCGCGCCTCATATTTTCATTTCAGTTGCTTGAAATTACATAAAAATGAGTGAAATTGAAAAAGTTATAGATCCCCCGGCATATGAACAAAAAACAGATTTTTACAAAAAAATTGATGAGTATTATTTGTAAAAACGAAGTAAAATGCCTCACACAAAAGAAAAAAATGGAAAGCGTTGTCCAAGAAATCATTTGTTTTAAACTATATTATATACCGCCTATTAAACAAGAACCTTAAACTTTTTAATACTTCTCACATTCCTATACAAGTGCGCCACAATTTGGTATTTAAAAAGATGGACTAAACCAAAACCCTCTCTCACTACCACATGAGAGCCCCAACGGAGTCCTAACGTTCCAAAATATTTGCAGTATTCTTATGTAAAACGGGCGAAAGTTTAATTTGTATAACGCCTCCGCCCTAAAGTACTATTCATACAGAAAAATTGTATTCTGATAATCTTAAGCTCGAACCGAAATAAAATTTCTATACCCTTCCTAACAAAATTTTTAAAAAAAATTAAGCTGAACCAAATGACTACGATCAAACAAAAACTCTCAGCTAAGTAATCATTGTATATGCCGCTGTGCGGTCGTCGTGCCATGCCGTGGCCTCATGAAATCGAATGTAGCTGCGTACACATTCGGACTCTGGATGCACATACACGCATGCAATTATTACTCAGCTGAGAGTTAGGGAACGTAAAATGGAAAGGTTATTTTGTAATCAAAAATATTTCATTATTTTGTTAAGTATGGTATATAGTAAGTGTAGCCTTTGGGAAGGTAGGAAACCAAGCTTTAGAGGCTGTATAGCATATATAAAGTCAATGTTTCGCACTTTTCCATAAGTATCAATATAGAACATTTTAGAAAATGGACTCCAAACGAAGTTTATAGCACATTCTTCAATTCCGGTTGCCCAACTGAAGAGCAATCTAGAAAGTGCATCAGCGTGTCCTACCTGCGAAGCTCTTTTATATTTTATTTTGTAATCGTTTATAACGATGATGCTTATGCCTCTCGATGCGTTTGGGAATAATTTCGCTCCGCAGGACTTACGGTGCTGCAATCAAAAATTACTGGTTTTTCCCCTCCATTTACAACACGCGCCATAACAGCAGCCGCACCATAACAGCACCCACACCATATGGACTCGCATGACGTTATTATTGGTTCTTTTTCTGGATCAAAATGCTCCAGAATACTATTACTATTTACCAATTGTTTTGCTTCTGCAAACACCTCTTCGAGTTTTTTTGGCCACATAAATCGATTATTTTTCTTTAGCAAATTATGTAACGGTCTTAATTTGGAGGCTAAAATGGGGATAAAACGGTTATAAAAGTTTAGCAATGCTAAAAAACTTTTTAGTAGCGTAACATTACTTGGGCTTGGCGCCTCAAATATGGCTTTTATTTTATTCGGATTTAGCTTAAGCCCTTCCCAACTAATTCCATGTCGCAGATACTCTATTTTCTCGCAAAAAATCCGAACTTATTCCAATTTACTTTCACGTTATGATCTTTAAATTTTTGCAATACTAACAATAGTTTATCTCTACACTCTGCTAAAAACTTACCTCCAATTAGTACGTCATATAAGCAATAAATAGGTCACCTCCGAAATGTCTTTTATAATTTCGTCCACCATAAGTCCTCTTGGGCAGCAAATTGCTGTTAGGCCCCTGCTCGATCCAAAAGACAAAATACCTTGCAGTTAGTTACATTCTTGGTAATGGATAAATACTTTCCCGAATATTTTTATTAAGCGAAACTTTGCTATTCATGCATACTTTTAATTCGCCATTCTTTCCTAACCACTACGCGTCTTGCCCATTCACTATACTTCAGAGGAATTAAAATATTTGCTTCTACTATAATGGCTGATTTACATTACTCGAGCATTGCTAGAAAACAAAGTGAGTAGTTTCCCCTTATCTGAAAAAACTTTAGAACCATAAGGACAAAACATAATCCAGCAAAATTTTACTGAGTTAAATGTCAAATTCCCCGACGAAGGGGAAAGTTTTACTGCCATAATTGGCCATAAAAAGTTCTAGCCAGAAGTATATTTTATGGCAGTAAATTTTGCTATTATGGCAGTAAACTCATACACATAACTACTAGCGTGTACAAATATAATTGTTTGCACGCAAACAAATTAAAAATATTTGAAGCAAGTTTGTTGCTGTCAAATATTCAAGCAATAAATTCTAAAGTCTTCATAGAAAATGATGAAAAATAAATGTAAGTATATATCTATCTCACTGGACCTAGATTCACGTAGGGTTCTACTATCCGCTGACTAAGGGTTTATTGAAACAACACAATACTTTTCTTAACAATGCTGGCTCTTTATTCAAACTTCGCTTCTTTTTACATATAACTTTCCCTGGACTTGACTGGTCGACAGCTGCTTACAAACTGAAACTAACTACCTTGAGTATGCACAAGATTAAACACAAAATGGAGTGCTAGAACTGAGCAGACGAATAAGCATTGCCAGATCTTAAGTTTCGCTTTTCTGATCATACATTCATGTGACATTTTAAATTAAACTTCGACGTTTCAAATTTAGGTAAAGTTGTAGCCGATTTTTAAGGCGTTTAATATAATTTTTCTAATACTAGATATTCAAGTTTTATCAGACGTCGTCGTGAAGCCAACAGAAATGCAATTCGAAAATGAAGAGTATTTGGAGGAAGAATTGGAGCAACAAATGTCTCGCCCGGCTATAAAAAAAGAAAGATTCTCTGATGGTAATAATGCAAATAAGTTTTTCTGATAAAATTGGTCTGGCCGAGAGGTAGACGAGGATCAATCTGATAAGGCCAAGATAATGCTTTTCCATATTTTTGATTGCTGGTCGATAGGCGCGCGCTTTGGAGACGCATACAAATTTCATCAACATAACAAGTTTTTCCTTTTGAATGGAAGCCCTCCGATGTCTGGTGAGCTTCGAGAACTAGGTCCGCGTGCGCAAGAAAGCTTTTGTGTTCACCACAGATACACGGAAACTTTGCCAATTGCTAACTTTGCACCTACTGGTCTCTAGAGGGCAGTCAACACAGCCCCAGTCGCTCTTGTAATCAGCTGACAATTGTCCAGTGAGATCGTGAAACACCAACCTCGACAGTTTTGTAGAATATGAGATCAGGTTAGCTCCTGTAAAAAATAAGTAGAATATTTACAATAATTCCATTACATTATAAACCTAGTATCCTATAATCGTAACTGAAGTTCCTGTAAACATAGCATATACGTGAGATTAGCCACTACATCTGTAATACTTTAAGAAATTGAATAAGTATGCTTTACACTCGCCTAGCGTTCGGTTGCTATATGAAATATAAATTCCTATTTTTATTGTTGAACCGGTGTTTTAATTACTTGGAACCCTACCGATCGTTTTAGATTTTCCACATTGGTGCCGAAACCCGGGAATTTATAGGAATTTGATGATATATTAGCGGTCGCCACGTGCGTTAAATTTAACAATTATAGTTACACGTGTTTTTTAAATATGGACTTAACCGGTCGCCTAGTATTCGAGGCCACGTGACCCGTTTAACGAACTCAGCGAGTGAATATTTAAAGCTCGAGACTTCGCGTCTAAAAGAGGGCAACCGTGATAATTTAGACTGCATCGAAGAGGAACTTTACTCCTATATCCAGCGAATAAAATCAGCTCATGATCAGTTACAAAAGGTGAATATTGAAGTACGCCCTTTAATTAAAGCTGAGGATACTTCAAAGGATCTAGAAAGCTGTACTGAGTATACAGATAAGGCTATTGGAATATTGGCAAGGCTAGAGCAGCGTTTAGCCCGACTTCGATCCTTTGAAAGTCAGCCCTTCTCATCAAATGGAACATTTTTGGCTAATAATCAAAGTGGTCAATTACCCAAAATCCAGCTGCGAAAATTTTCTGGGGATTTTCGTGAACGGTTACCGTTTTGGGAACAGTTCAGGCAAACCATACATGAAAACGCATCATTGAGTGCTGTAGACAAATTCAATTATCTCCATGCACAATTGTCTGGTAGAGCAGCTGAGGCTATTGCGGGATTTACTCCCAGCGAGTCATGTTATGATGGCGCTATAGCATTATTGCTAGAAGAGTTTGGCGATAGTGAGAAAATAATCGATCGTAATATGCAGCAGTTGATGGAATTACAGCCCGTTAATTCTCGCACAGACACAATAGGACTGCGCAATTTGTATAATACGATAACAACATCTACTCGGTCCTCTTACTGCTCTAGGTATCCCCTCAAGCCATTATGCAGTGATGCTAAAATCTGTTTTACTGAAGTATTTGCCCAATGAACTAAGAGTTGATTATCATCGATCTTTTCAAAGAGTCGACAAAGCGGAATGCGAAAATACGGCGAGGGACGTTGGAGAATCTATGGGAGGAGATGATAGTTCTGTTTCATTCGACGGTGATACCCATGTTCAAAAGCATTCTCAAATTTTTAAAAAAAGAGGTCGAATCTTTGGAAAAGTTTACGCGTAGTCGGAAAAAGTACTTCTTCTATTAAAATGAACAGAACAGCTGCAGGCTTACTTATGCCGTGGCCTCATGAAATCGAATGTAGCTGCGTACACATTCGGACTCTGGATGCACATACACGCATGCAATTATTACTCAGCTGAGAGTTAGGGAACGTAAAATGGAAAGGTTATTTTGTAATCAAAAATATTTCATTATTTTGTTAAGTATGGTATATAGTAAGTGTAGCCTTTGGGAAGGTAGGAAACCAAGCTTTAGAGGCTGTATAGCATATATAAAGTCAATGTTTCGCACTTTTCCATAAGTATCAATATAGAACATTTTAGAAAATGGACTCCAAACGAAGTTTATAGCACATTCTTCAATTCCGGTTGCCCAACTGAAGAGCAATCTAGAAAGTGCATCAGCGTGTCCTACCTGCGAAGCTCTTTTATATTTTATTTTGTAATCGTTTATAACGATGATGCTTATGCCTCTCGATGCGTTTGGGAATAATTTCGCTCCGCAGGACTTACGGTGCTGCAATCAAAAATTACTGGTTTTTCCCCTCCATTTACAACACGCGCCATAACAGCAGCCGCACCATAACAGCACCCACACCATATGGACTCGCATGACGTTATTATTGGTCTTTTTCTGGATCAAAATGCTCCAGAATACTATTACTATTTACCAATTGTTTTGCTTCTGCAAACACCTCTTCGAGTTTTTTTGGCCACATAAATCGATTATTTTTCTTTAGCAAATTATGTAACGGTCTTAATTTGGAGGCTAAAATGGGGATAAAACGGTTATAAAAGTTTAGAAATGCTAAAAAACTTTTTAGTAGCGTAACATTACTTGGGCTTGGCGCCTCAAATATGGCTTTTATTTTATTCGGATTTAGCTTAAGCCCTTCCCAACTAATTCCATGTCGCAGATACTCTATTTTCTCGCAAAAAATCCGAACTTATTCCAATTTACTTTCACGTTATGATCTTTAAATTTTGCAATACTAACAATAGTTTATCTCTACACTCTGCTAAAAACTTACCTCCAATAGTACGTCATATAAGCAATAAATAGGTCACCTCCGAAATGTCTTTTATAATTTCGTCCACCATAAGTCCTCTTGGGCAGCAAATTGCTGTTAGGCCCCTGCTCGATCCAAAAGACAAAATACCTTGCAGTTAGTTACATTCTTGGTAATGGATAAATACTTTCCCGAATATTTTTATTAAGCGAAACTTTGCTATTCATGCATACTTTTAATTCGCCATTCTTTCCTAACCACTACGCGTCTTGCCCATTCACTATACTTCAGAGGAATTAAAATATTTGCTTCTACTATAATGGCTGATTTACATTACTCGAGCATTGCTAGAAAACAAAGTGAGTAGTTTCCCCTTATCTGAAAAAACTTTAGAACCATAAGGACAAAACATAATCCAGCAAAATTTTACTGAGTTAAATGTCAAATCCCCGACGAAGGGGAAAGTTTACTGCCATAATTGGCCATAAAAAGTTCTAGCCAGAAGTATATTTTTATGGCAGTAAATTTTGCTATTATGGCAGTAAACTCATACACATAACTACTAGCGTGTACAAATATAATTGTTTGCACGCAAACAAATTAAAAATATTTGAAGCAAGTTTGTTGCTGTCAAATATTCAAGCAATAAATTCTAAAGTCTTCATAGAAAATGATGAAAAATAAATGTAAGTATATATCTATCTCACTGGACCTAGATTCATGTAGGTTCTACTATCCGCTGACTAAGGGTTTATTGAAACAACACAATACTTTTCTTAACAATGCTGGCTCTTTATTCAAACTTCGCTTCTTTTTACATATAACTTTCCTGGACTTGACTGGTCGACAGCTGCTTACAACTGAAACTAACTACCTTGAGTATGCACAAGATTAAACACAAAATGGAGTGCTAGAACTGAGCAGACGAATAAGCATTGCCAGATCTTAAGTTTCGCTTTTCTGATCATACATTCATGTGACATTTTAAATTAAACTTCGACGTTTCAAATTTAGGTAAAGTTGTAGCCGATTTTTAAGGCGTTTAATATAATTTTTCTAATACTAGATATTCAAGTTTTATCAGACGTCGTCGTGAAGCCAACAGAAATGCAATTCGAAAATGAAGAGTATTTGGAGGAAGAATTGGAGCAACAAATGTCTCGCCCGGCTATAAAAAAAGAAAGATTCTCTGATGGTAATAATGCAAATAAGTTTTTCTGATAAAATTGGTCTGGCGAGAGGTAGACGAGGATCAATCTGATAAGGCCAAGATAATGCTTTTCCATATTTTTGATTGCTGGTCGATAGGCGCGCGCTTTGGAGACGCATACAAATTTCATCAACATAACAAGTTTTTCCTTTTGAATGGAAGCCCTCCGATGTCTGGTGAGCTTCGAGAACTAGGTCCGCGTGCGCAAGAAAGCTTTGTGTTCACCACAGATACACGGAAACTTTGCCAATTGCTAACTTTGCACCTACTGGTCTCTAGAGGGCAGTCAACACAGCCCCCAGTCGCTCTTGTAATCAGCTGACAATTGTCCAGTGAGATCGTGAAACACCAACCTCGACAGTTTTGTAGAATATGAGATCAGGTTAGCTCCTGTAAAAAATAAGTAGAATATTTACAATAATTCCATTACATTATAAACCTAGTATCCTATAATCGTAACTGAAGTTCCTGTAAACATAGCATATACGTGAGATTAGCCACTACATCTGTAATACTTTAAGAAATTGAATAAGTATGCTTTACACTCGCCTAGCGTTCGGTTGCTATATGAAATATAAATTCCTATTTTTATTGTTGAACCGGTGTTTTAATTACTTGGAACCCTACCGATCGTTTTAGATTTTCCACATTGGTGCCGAAACCCGGGAATTTATAGGAATTTGATGATATATTAGCGGTCGCCACGTGCGTTAAATTTAACAATTATAGTTACACGTGTTTTTTTAAATATGGACTTAACCGGTCGCCTAGTATTCGAGGCCACGTGACCCGTTTAACGAACTCCAGCGAGTGAATATTTAAAGCTCGAGACTTCGCGTCTAAAAGAGGGCAACCGTGATAATTTAGACTGCAATCGAAGAGGAACTTTACTCCTATATCCAGCGAATAAAATCAGCTCATGATCAGTTACAAAAGGTGAATATTGAAGTACGCCCTTTAATTAAAGCTGAGGATACTTCAAAGGATCTAGAAAGCTGTACTGAGTATACAGATAAGGCTATTGGAATATTTTCAAGGCTAGAGCAGCGTTTAGCCCGACTTCGATCCTTTGAAAGTCAGCCCTTCCTCATCAAATGGAACATTTTTGGCTAATAATCAAAGTGGTCAATTACCCAAAATCCAGCTGCGAAAATTTTCTGGGGATTTTCGTGAACGGTTACCGTTTTGGGAACAGTTCAGGCAAACCATACATGAAAACGCATCATTGAGTGCTGTAGACAAATTCAATTATCTCCATGCACAATTGTCTGGTAGAGCAGCTGAGGCTATTGCGGGATTTACTCCCAGCGAGTCATGTTATGATGGCGCTATAGCATTATTGCTAGAAGAGTTTGGCGATAGTGAGAAAATAATCGATCGTAATATGCAGCAGTTGATGGAATTACAGCCCGTTAATTCTCGCACAGACACAATAGGACTGCTGCAATTTGTATAATACGATAACAACATCTACTCGGTCTCTTACTGCTCTAGGTATCCCCTCAAGCCATTATGCAGTGATGCTAAAATCTGTTTTACTGAAGTATTTGCCCAATGAACTAAGAGTTGATTATCATCGATCTTTTCAAAGAGTCGACAAAGCGGAATGCGAAAATACGGCGAGGGACGTTGGAGAATCTATGGGAGGAGATGATAGTTCTGTTTCATTCGACGGTGATACCCATGTTCAAAGCATTCTCAAATTTTTAAAAAAAGAGGTCGAATCTTTGGAAAAGTTACGCGTAGTCGGAAAAAGTACTTCTTCTATTAAAATGAACAGAACAGCTGCAGGCTTACTTACGGCCGCCACTTCAACTACATTGACTGCGGCATCAACATCGAAGGCAGAAGTTGACGCGTGCTTTTTCTGCAACGCTAACCATCATTCAACAGCAAATTGCAACGAACGCATTTCTCTAGAAAAAAAGAAAGAGATGTTAAAGAAAGATGGTAGGTGTTTTCGGTGTACATTAAAAGGTCACACAGTAAAGCGCTGTCGTGTTAGTGGACTTAATTGTAACAAGTGCAACAGAAAGCATAGTTCATCGTTGTGTAATGCTGAGTATTTTAATCGTTCGGTAAAATCGCAGTTAGTAGTGAAAAAAGACTCCAATGAACAGAAGGACGATAAGAGTGTAGTGACAGTAATGTGTGCAATGAATATAAAACGCACAAAAGTGTATTTGTAAACTGCGTGTGTATTCGCCCTTTCCCCAGCTAAAAACAAGGTAGTGTTTATTCGTTTGATTTTAGATGGTGGCAGCCAACTTTCTTTCATAAAGCAAAGTCTCTCCCACAAATTGAAGACTGCCTGTTATTGGAACTCAAAGACTTAGTGTAATTCCGTTTGGTAGTAGGAAACAAACATCATCAAATTTATTTAATCGTGTTCGTGTATCATTGAAGGGTCATTATGGAAATGATATTTTTGTTTTAGAAGCTCTGGAAGTTCCAGAAATTTGTTTGGATGTTTTGGCAGCTCCCGAAGTGGAACATCCCTAGCTCGATAAATTTACATTAGCGGATTCGTGCAACGCTCCTACGCAAGTAGAAAACGGTATCAGCATTTTGATTGGAGCCGATTGTTATTGGCATTATGTAAAACCAGAAAACGAGAAAATCACTGATCAAGTCATGGCTATTAACACAGTTTTCGGGTGGACTTTGCAAGGCCCGGCTCCAGTTTTGGAAAAAGACTTCAGTTTGACAACTGCTACGACTTTGCAGATAAGTATTCTTGAAGAAGACAATTTTCAGTATATACATTTTTGCGATCTAGATATTTTAGGGATAAAAGAAGAGAAAATTGAAACTGAGGACTTCACAAGCATGTTCCAGGCTAATTATATCAAAAACAAAGGTGGCAGATAAGCCAGCCTGCCGTGGAGGCCAAAATATACACATCTCGATAATAACAGAGCGGGAGATTTATCGCGCCTTAGATCGCTCACGCAGAAACTCACGAAAAACTCAAAGCTTTTAGAGTATGATGAAGCGATGAGACAATTCATCAATGAGGGGTTTGCCGAGCGAGTCTATAATGAGCAAAACACGGACTGCACTTATTTCATGCCGCATCGAGCCGTGTACAGGAGTGATAAAGAGACAACCAAGCTACGTCTCGTTTTCGATGCTTCGGCCCACGCTCCTGACTGTACATCTTTAAACCAATGTGTTTTGACAGGATCCAACCTTCTTCCAGATCTTTTGAAGATATTACTCGATTTCCGTATTGGCAGAATAGCTTTAACAGCTGATATAGAGAAAGCATTTTTGCAAATTTCTCTATCTGAGAAGGACAGAAACAGTCATTGCTTTTTTTGGTATGCGAGCGAACTAAAATCTGCAACGAGGTTGCCACCAATTCAAACGTATCGAATGGCCCGAGTTACCTTTGGTGTGAGCTGTAGCCCATTCATATTGGGAGCTACCATACAGAAACATTTGGATACCATGAGCACAGAATTTCCAAGTACTTGCAAAGTACTAAAGTCGTGTTTTTATGTCGACGACTTAATTTTAAGCACGAATAGCAAAGAAGCGGCTGTGAGTTTGCATCGAGAGGCAGTATTGATTATGAAAAATGCATCAATGTATTTGCGTAAATGGAACTGTAATCGACCAGAAGTGCGCGAGAAATTCTGTTCGCAGGAAAACTACCCTGATATACAAAAAATTCTTGGTGTAATCTGGTTGATCAACAGCGATGATTTGTCGGTGAATATAGAATCAGCGGAAACCGGAAGGTCAATTGTTGCAGGAACCAAGCGAGCGGTGTTGCAGAATTTATCGCGAATTTTCGATCCACTTGGATTCTTAAGCCCTTTTGTCATCAGATTTAAAATTCTATTTCAGTCGATTTGGCGTTTAAAGGCTGACTGGGATGAGATCCTACCCAACGAATTGCAAGTTCTTTGGAATTCTTGCTGTGAAGATTTTCATTTTCTGGAAGATTTAGCGATTCATCGATGTGTTTTCGATGCGGTAAATATTTTAATTACTGAACTACATATCTTTGCAGATGCAAGTCCACAGGCCTATAGAGCTGTAGCCTATGTTAGGAGTGTTGATGAATACGAGAGGACTACTGTGCGCTTTCTGTCTGCTGAAAATAGAGTAGTTCCGCTAAAGCAGGATGGATCAAAGGAACTTACAATTCCAAGGCTTGAGTTAACCACCGCC
The DNA here is from genome assembly GCA_963930735.1 of Dioctria linearis. Lineage (NCBI taxonomy): Eukaryota > Metazoa > Arthropoda > Insecta > Diptera > Asilidae > Dioctria > Dioctria linearis. The sequence goes on along the minus strand of OZ005740.1, from coordinate 75,437,071 downwards.
TTAGTCGCAGCTAAGATGTACTTTTACATTAAAGAAAATATAAATTTAAATTTCTCTACAGTACACTTCTGGTCGGATTCTCAAATATGTATTCACTGGATTAAGGGGACCAGCTCGAAGTTACCTCCTTACGTTGCAAATAGAATCCGAGATATAGTCCGACTGACTAACCCGACAGAATGGAGACATTGCCCGGGTGTTGATAATCCAGCAGATTTACTAACAAGAGGAATATCTGGAAAAGAATTATTAGCTTCAGATTTATGGATTTCTGGGCCGAAATGGCTGAACGCAGAACGAGGCGCCTGGCCGCAAACAGCTGAGGTTGTCAAGTATCCAGCAATGTTGCTTACCTTTCATGAAACGTCAACATTATCTCTGGATGAAATGGAACCGATTCTCCCATTTGAGAAATTCAGCAGCTGGACATTTCTTTTAAGAACAACAGCTTACGCTTCTACGCTTTGTAAGTCTTAGAATTAAGTCTCTTAAGAAATCTATAAAATGTTCCCAACAAGTTTAACGAGAAATTGCTCATACTACATGAATATCCAAATAATATATGGCTATCAGCTGATGAAATAAAGAGCGCTCGAGACTATTGGGTGCAGTTTGTGCAACATAAGGCGTACGGAGAGGAGATCAGTGCCCTGCAGATGGGTCGCGAGATTCCCAAATCATCACGAATATTATCATTGGACCCTATACTTGATAGTGATGGGGTTTTTGCGAGTAAAACGGAAGACTCGAATTCTTTAAGGAGTGTAACACCGCTCGCCCAATTATCATTGCCAAAAAAAATCACAAATAAGGATACTTATCGTTCAAACATATACACAATATCACCATGGATGGAGAAGTTAACATGGTCATAGCGAAGTTAAGAGAAGCGTTTTGCATTCCGCAAGGACGTCAGCTCATTCGTTCAGTGATAAGGATTTGTGTTCGTTGCATGAAGATGAAGGGAAAGCCGGCGACGCAAGTTATTGCACCTTTACCCCCTCGATCGGATGTCTATGACCACGCCATTTTCGACGACAGGTATAGATTTTGCGGGTCCTCTATATCTAAAAGAAGCCACCGAAAGCAATTCGAGGAAATGTTATGTTATGCTGCTTACATGTGGGACAATACGCGCCGTTCATCTAGAACTAGTACCTGATTTATCAACTGGAAGCTGTCTCCTAGCTTTAAGAAGATTCATTTCGCGCAGAGGCGTTCCGGAAATTATTTACTCAGACAACGCGAAAACGTTTAAAACGAGCCGCAACTGAGCTATCTGCGCTGGAAGATTTTGTATTAAATGAGAATCTACATGGATTCCTAAGTCAACAAGGAATCACTTGGAAATTCATTGTGGAAAGAGCCCCTTGGTGGGGTGATTTTACGAGAGAATGGTCAGAACCGTCAAAAATTGTTTGAAAGCTGCAATTAGAAAGGCTGTGCTGAACATGGATCAGGTCAACACGTTATTAACTGAGGTAGAGTATATTATTAATTCGAGACCTCTTTCGTATATTTCAGATGACCCGTTAGACCTTTCCCCGTTGACACCAGCGCACTTACTGCTGGGCTTTCGTCCACATTCTCACCCAGCTAATAACGACAGCATCGTAAGTGCCGAACATATTCGTCAGCTGTGGAATTCGAGAATTAAGGAAATAAGGTTCTTCTGGAAGAGATGGCGTCAGGACTATTTACAACAGTTAAGATCACTGCATCACGCCAACAAACAGCGCCGTTTTGTCTCAGATGTTAAAGGTGGTGATGTAGTGCTAGTGGAAGACAAGTCAATTCCCCGAATTATGTGGAAGCTTGCCTTGGTAGAGGAAGCGTATGAAGGTCGAGATGGCAAGGTCCGAGCTTGCCTAGTGAGATTTGCCAATGGTTCAAAAATCAGAAGGCCAGTTCAGCTACTATATCCGCTTGAGTTGAAGTCTAATCCTATTGTGTCTTCGCCGGCCGGAGGATGCAAAAAATGAGTAGAATATTTACAATAATTCCATTACATTATAAACCTAGTATCCTATAATCGTAACTGAAGTTCCTGTAAACATAGCATATAAGTGAGATTAGCCACTACATCTGTAATACTTTAAGAAATTGAATAAGTCTGCTTTACACTCGCCTAGCGTTCGGTTGCTATATGAAATATAAATTCCTATTTTTATTGTTGAACCGGTGTTTTAATTAGTTGGAACCCTACCGATCTTTTTAGATTTTCCACAGCTCCCAATGGCAAAGTTGGTGAGGGCGGCCAGGTTGAGGTTGAGCTCGAGTAGGTCTATTTTCTACTTCGCTGGAACTTTGTCAGCTTTGACAGCTAATTTTTGTAATCAATTGATGCCAGTTGTTCACGGGAAAAGTGTACGGGAAATTTGTTGAAAAAAAAAATTGGGAAACATATCTAACGTGCAAAGTGATTCCTGCTGTAGGAAATATCACTAAATAATTTGAATTTTCGAGCCAATAGCCCAATTAACTGCTATCTGGCTCTTCAGGTTATAGTGAGGTCGAGGTTGGAAAAGTTAGCACTGTGTTTCTCGCTACACCAGCACCAGAAATCAGCTGTTTTTCAGTGCTGTCTTCGCAAAAGAATGAAGTGGTTGTAAAAAGTGTAGATATAAAATAGTTTGGTTCGGAACACCGTCCAACGGGTCAACTAATGCCACTGATTTAATTTTTTATTGTTTAGAAAGACGATTACATTTATCAAAATTCAATTTAATTGTTTGAGTACACTTATTTGGTTGTTTTTTACTAAAATCACTTTATTAATTTGGTGTTTACTCCGTTAGTTTACCGGATATTCACCGCGTGACAGGGAAGGAAGCAAACTTAGCACTCAATAAGTGCACGATCTATCTGTGATGGAAGTTGGGCTCAGGGGCCCTATTCTGGATAACTCGTTCAATTCATTCGGGCTATCGGAGGAGGTTTCTCAGGAACACTTCCTTAAGACCACCGCCAGCTGTTCCTACTCTGGGAATCTGCATTTCTTACAAAAATTTTTGGTTTTCTTTCTCGTTTTCTTTTTTTATATTCTTTTCTCAGGAACCTGTTGCACAGGGACCAGTTAACGCACGCCAGCTGTGATTTTGATCACTTTTCCAACGGCGACTTAGATGGTTATTGAAAAGAAGGGCTAGACTTTCGATGATGATTCACAGCAGATATGGTATCACAATCGCTACTTGTGTTGACGGCCGCTTTCAATGGAAATGATGGAAAACGATTTATTGCTTCTAAAAATGAAGAGCAAGTCGGAATTGCCATCTGCTCGAATATAGAGAGAGAGGAACTCTCCCTCACATTTATATTGCCAACTTGGACAGACGTCTTCTCGGCTGAACTCACAGCTATCTGGGAGGCTGTAAGGTGGGCTGCCAAGCAGGAAGGCACTAGCACAATCTTCTCTGATAGCCTTTCCTCGTTGAAGGCCATCGAAAACATTAAGAATAAAAACCCCCTGGCATCCAACATCAGGAACTCTCTACGCGCTGGCAAGATTACCCTAGCATGGTGCCCAGCTCATGTTGGAATTCTGGGCAATGAAAAAGCGGACACACTAGCCAAAAATGCATTACGCGGCGAAAGCAGAGAAATCTTTCCACCTAGCTACAAAGCTGCCAGGGCACATGCTCGTAAGCTCCAACATGATGTCAGAAGCGATGACTGGAACTTATCCCGCTCCTTCCTTGCTACACACCACCGAACAGCTGACAAAATCTGCATGCCCGACGCTCCTAGAAACAGAATGATTTCGATCGCGAGGCTAAGACTGGGTCATATTCTTCCTGTGAAGAAACACATCTTCACCAAAGAACCTGCCCCCACCTGTCCCTACTGTCGTAATGTCACCTTAACGACGGCGCATATACTGCAACAATGCAGCGAGCTACAGAGGCTTCTAAACGTACGCGGAACGAGAAAATCACCGACAGAACTCCTAACATACAGGGAGGAAGACACGGACACACTACTACAAGCACTAAGGACATACCTACAAGAAGGACATCTACACACTAGACTCTAACAGGCATACTGTTTTACAAAAAAAAAAAAATATATATATATATATATATAGAAAAAAGGAAAAAAAAAATATACATAGAACAAGAAGATAAAAGAAAATATATACATTTAAATATAAAATACAATATATAAACAGTAATAAATATAATACAGTAACGGAAAGATTGATGAAATACAAAGAATCTTAGAAAACGGAAGAAGTAATAATAAGAAAAAAGGAAGAAATTGAAATAATAATTACATTTAAGAGCTTAGGAATTAATACATGGATTTTTCACTTAGAATAGAAAGTAGGTTCCTTATTCTATACAATCAGCTTTAAGTATAATTATTTTAAGCATACACATTTTTGTTCTTTCCAGCTAGCATAAGTACAACAAAACTTATTTGTATTAGAATTACTCCCTTTATCGCAAATCACTTAACTATTTGTAATTAGACTCGCAAAGTCCC